>APFE031642097.1:0-66402 GCA_000404065.3 Pinus taeda
CCATACCACCATTTCCAAACCCACACATTGGAGTAGCTCAACCCAATTGCAAAGTTGAGGCACAACATGTCCCAATGACGCCTCTTGAGCTCAATGATCTTCACCATAGCTCAGGAAGGGTATTGCAAAAAAGAGATTATCTTGAAAGCATTGAAGGACCACATCCAACAAAAGAAGATTCAAAAGAGGAAATCAAAGAACCATGGGCTACGCTAGATGAAGAAAAGACATCAGAATCAGAGATTGAGAGAGTTCCCTCATGGTTACCATCAAATCTTCCATGTCTTCAAAAGAAACATCAAAAGAAAGAGGAAGACGAGAAATTCATGGTAGAAGGTGACATGAAACATGATCCAGATCAGCAAAAGGACCAAGGATATCAGAGCTATATTGAGATATTGTTTCAGACAGTCACTATGTTGTAGCAGTACTCTCTTCCTCAGCTATGCTTGATCCCTTCAAAGTTAAATCATTTGGTCTCTGAAGTCCAGCTAGCTGTCAAAGCATGCATTTCAAGCCTCCACATCATTTTGTCTCTAATCTCGATGTGCACATGGCTCCATTGGAAGTATTCTTATACTTGAGAACGATTTTGTTTTTCAAGTAGGGTAGGGTATTAAAAAAAAAAAAAAATGAAAAAAATGGAAATAAGAGGAAAAATCTAAGGTGAAACCTCCTCGGAGGCACCTTAGATTGGCTCATTGATTGAAAACCTCCATGAGGCGGTCAATGGGTTGGAAAAAAAGAGAAACGAAAAAAGAATAAGATCCTTGGGCGAAAACCTCCCTTGGAGGCGCCTAGGGCAGGAAATTAGGGTGAAAACCTCCATGACGCGCCCTAGTTGTCTTCAAAAAAAAAAGAGAAAAGAAAAAGTAAACCTAATTTCCATTGAATAATTGCAGGTTGCAGTGAATATATTACAGGAAAAGAGGGGCGTGCAAAACGAGGACAGGAGTCCATACCAGGCTCAAGAACACCCCCTCAGACACCCCCTCCATGGCCACTCACCTCTCCTAGGATTTGGTCACATTCAGGTTGAGATTGGGCCTTCTACAGGAAGTCTGGGCTTTCTACAGGAAGCTACAGGCGTTTCTACAGGAAGTTCTGTACTTCTACAGGAAACATCCTGTAGAACCTTCAGGCAAGCTAGATTCGATTTTGGAAGGGAATCTAAAGCTTGGAATCTATTGGTTAGGCCTACAAGCATCCATGTTTCCATCTCTCACCTTTCTCCATCATTTTTTCCACCTCATTGTACTTCTTTTATGAAAACTGTGTTTTCTACAGGAAGTTCCTGTAGAAATTACAAAAAGCTGGAAATGGATTTCAAAAAGGTAGTTTGGCGAACATGCTAGCTTCCTCAAGGGTTCAGAAGTCCTCCTGCAATCTTCAAACTCCTCCTCTATCATCTCCATGCCTGCATCACAGCCCAAGCTCAGTTTTTCTTTCCATGCAAAAACTTGCAGAATGCTTTGAAGAAAAAAATACATAGAACAGAATTTGTTTTCTCCCTAGCTTGAAAACCGTGCATCCATTTGCAAAACTGTTATAGGAGGAGTTGTATAGGGACGATGGAAACATGCCCGAGCAATTTCATCCAATTCCGGTGCACGGTTTCCAAGAAATCCGCCTCCATCACCGTCAGCCATTTTTGCATTTTCTCCATATCCGTGCATCCGTTTCAAAACCTGTTTCATGGGGAGGTGCATATGGGTGACAGTAACCTACCCAAGCAGTTTCAGCCATTCCGATGCACGGTTTCTGAGAAATTGATCTCTGTAATCTTTAGCCATTTCCTGTTTTTCTCGAAATGTATGCATCCATTGATCGCGATTTTGCTATGGAAGGTGCATAATGATGATAGGAACATGCTCAGCAAGTTTCAGATCGATCCGGTCTATCGTTCGGGAGCAATGGCGAAAACAAGTTTCTAGCATGTGAAAATTCAACATCAGCAGTTTGAGGGTGCAGATCTGAACGTGGAAGCCAGCTCCTGCAGTGTGGATCTGACCAGAGGATACCTGCACAAGAAAAAATAGCCATGAATCAGCCACCAAGCCATCATGCAGCCACAGAAACCAATGCATGCAGCAAATGAAAGGCCACAGCACCTCACAGCAACCATTCGACTTCCAGGTATGTGACTAAAACTCGTTCCTCTATTGCATGAATCTAATTTAAGGACTGCATGAACGAATGGAATGGTGGGATTAAGCCACGAATCTAGCAAGGTTAACCTGACATTGCCTTCTCTAGCACTCAGCCGGAAGTCATGCAATATACGTGAACAGTCGACTCACGTGAAAATTAAAACAACAGGGAGTGTTGGCCGTTTAAACCTCAGCGTAATTGATGGAGTGATCACAGGTAGGAAACAGGATGTTTCGTGACAGCTCTGCCGTCTGCATGGGCCAGCGCACATTTTTTCCACCTCACCACAAGTCACGCAGCAATTAAAGAACACTCGGCTGAAACTCACAAACCGCTGTTCATTTGCACTTGCCACATCCTCAACTGATGTTTGCACAAAATGATTAACTAGTCATCCTCCACCAGTTTCTCTACCTGTCTTCGAGATTCTGCTGCGTATCAGACTCGCTCAGAGGCGCAGGGGCACTCTACAGGCGTTTCTACAGGAAGTCTTCTACAGGAAACACAGAAAACAGCCATGCAGAAAGAAAACCTAGGATTTTCAGCGAAGTTTAAGCTCAAAATGAGGTAGGATCGGGGAAACTTCTTTGTGCATGATTTGTTGGTGCATGAATTGAACACGGAATTCAATTAAAAAAATGAGAGGAAAAGTCTGCCTGCACATTGAAAAAAGGTGAAAAGTTTGCTTGCATATTTTCTGAGTTCTACACAGTTCTTTTTTTCCCTCTGCATTCTAAGTCTGGCTTCTTCTTTCTCACCTTTTTCTGAAAAGAGAGATGCAACCATAGGAACTAAGCCTGTGTGAAAGAATGAATTTGCAAGACTGTCCAATTTCTAGAAAAACTATGTTATTTGTTCTCTGATCTGTCAAAAAAATTGATTTCTTTTCAAAAACTAAGAAGCAAATTCAGGTTGGAAAAGTTTGAAGAGAGGAAAAATTGGAAGTTGTTGTTGTGAAAAACACGAAAATTCCAGGAGCAATAACAAGTTTACAAGAGGGGCAATGAGCTATCTTTTTAGAAGAAAACACGGGTTTTTGCAAAATTTCTGGCTTCAAGAGAAGAAGAAAACAAACAGTTTTATTTGTTGCATGTTTATGCAAAAGAAGCGATGCAATTCTAGGGAAGAATCAGGCCTGAAGTATGTGAAAAAACCAATGATGAGGGAGCACAAATCATTCAAGCAGAGGGCAAAACAAAGGAAGAACGGAAAAGAAAAATACTACAGCAGAGAAGGTAGCAGCTAAACAAGATGAGAAGAAAGCCAAAACAGGGCGTGAGGAAGCAAGCTAATAGAGGCAGAGAAAACAAAAGAAAAGGGAAAAAAGGAGGAAGAGCCACATCCAGCGAAGTAGACCAAAACAGTTAAAACAGTTTCTACAGGAAGCATGAAAACCGTTTCTACAGGAAGCCAGAAAACAGTCAGCACAGGACTTTCTACAGGAAGTCTAGAAACAAAGGAACAAAAAGGGAAAATCGCCTAAGATTTTGGCCAGGGAGGCAGCAGCCATGCTTGCCACCATTAGCACACCTCCAAGACCAAAAAGGAAGAGAAAGAGGCAAACTTCCATGTACTTTAAAGTGAAAAAGGAGCACACGGATAAAAGTGGGCAGACCCAAACCACAGTCAAAGGAGCAAATTGTCATTAAGGACACAAAAGCTAAACAAAACGAGGAGCCTCCTTCAAAGGCATCCATCACCTATAAACGAGGAAGCTTGAAGACATCCATTTGCAGAGAAAGAATGAAAATGTTGGACACAAAGACCTCTCTACAGGATGCTGAGACAGTTCTACAGGAAGCTGAGAATTCTCTAGGAAAAGGAGCATAGGCAGTGGGAAGAAGTAGGAAGAAAATCATGGTTTCATGACCGAGAAGAGGACATCACTTCAAAAGCTTGGCATGACAGGAAGGCCACCAGGGCCATCAGAGATGAAGAGATAGATTAGTTGCTCAGAGGATGAGCAACACTTTCAGTAGGGGGTGATGATGAGCCCCAAAATTGGATAATTATATGGGCTCATTCAACCTCCTAATTCGACTTAATCCACCATTCACATTAGTTTATTGCATGTTTTTTATTATATTTATGCTAATAGAGTGAATTTGGTTAGTCATTATGCCAACAAGTCTAATGTGTGCTTTGTGTAGTCTTTTTGGTCAATTTGGAGACAAAATCAAAGGTTTAAATGAGCACTTGGCAGCCAAATTCGTGGAGAGGATTTTTAGGAAGGTTTCTCCTTCATTTATGGGCCCTTACCTCGAATTTTCCACCATCAGCTCGGAGTTCAAGAGCCACCAAATCAATTCTCACAAGGGCATCCGAGCAAGTCAAGTAGGACTACTGTTAACTGCAAGTTTTGGGCAGCTGAGTCCCTAAAGTTTAGGAAGACTGTTAAGGTCCTCAATTTGTATAAATAAGAGGGCTTAAGGCCTCATTTTGGTTAGCCAGTAGTTAGTCACTTTGTAGGCAGAAGTTAGCTAGTTTGTAGTTCAATTTTAGTCAGTAGATTAGCTTTTCATTTCAGCACCTTTTCAAGCTTTCCCTTGTGGACAGTTTTTGGAATGTAACATTTCTTTTGATCAATAAAGATGAATCCAGCTTTTCACCAGCTCTAAATCTCTCTTAGGAGGCTGTAGCTCTTGGGGTTGGGCCCATCTCAAGTGCCCAGTACCTCCTTTGTTTATTTTTATCTGTCTTTGCTGCATTCTTAGAATAAAATCTGCTATTTAGATTTAAATATTGTTTTGTTATTTAGATTGCTTTTTATGTTTAAAGTAGCTTTTCATGTTTAGATTTAGTTGATACATTAGTAACAGAGAATATCTTTAGAAAAAGGCCATCAAGCACCTTTGATCTCACCTCTCCCTTAGTGGGATCGTGAGCTAGGAAAAATGTGACATTTCTGCCAACAAAAACGCTATTTTGCTTGACCATGCAATCCTTGGTGTACTGTTTTCATTTGCAGAAATTAATTATGGGTTTAGATCTCTGAAATGTTTATTTGCATAGTTGATATACATGGTTTTCTTTCAAAATAAAATTGTTGTTCATTCATGTTATTGATAGTTAGACTAGATTAGCTAGGACTTTGATTACTTGCAAGACTTTGTTGATTCGGTTGAATGTACACCGTGCAAGTCATCTCTACTACTCCTTCATCCACCTAAGCTTCATCAGAGCCACCTGTTCCATCTCCTAACTGGGTTCCTCGTCTCTCATCTATCCTTTTTCCCATGTAACCCTACCTTCTTGCTCAATCATTGTCTTAGCCCTCTTTAAGCCAAGTCAGCCTTCTACACCCTCTCACCACTCCATCCACCAGTCCCTGGGTTACTCCAGGCCCCTATGCTACCTCCCCATCCATTCATGCATCTCCACTCACTTACCCATCCTCTAAAATCCACTTTTTAAACATCTTGTAGAAATTTCTTAACATCATGTAGAACTCCTGTAGACTTCTTGTAGAATCTCACAAATGAGGTCTCTTGATAGCCAAACTTTGTGAAACTCTTTGGAAGGATGTGAGGGACTCCTTAGACCGTCTCTTAACCTTCCCAACCTTTTCCAAGTATTTCTCCTCCTTGATCCACCCCTGCACAATAAAAAACAGTGAAAGCATATGCATGATGAAACTGACAACTTAATCAAAAATACAAAAAGATGTTTTCTTAGGATAGAGGTAGTCTAGACACATGTATGTTACCTTCATAGAAGTAATGACATCTCTTTCAGTAGTTTGCATTCTCATTTTTGCATTAGTAGGACTAGCTGGTAGAATTAGGGTTTGCTAGGGTTTGTGTTTCTTTTTGGCTTTCAGTTTCTTTCCGCAAGTAGATTAGCTTCCTTTGAGTTAGCTTTCATCCATCAGTTAAAAATATTCTTCTAAGGGCTCATAGAAGTTGGCTTAAGCTCCTAGCGGACTTGTGCCAGCTAACCAAGTGACAGTTGCGGCAAGAGCTAGTACTTGTGCATACAGCACCGTCACTTCCAAGTTTGTTACGAACTACCGGGTTGATAAAATTAAAGAAGGGAGTTCGAGGAGTTGCAGCATTATTGCTACAATACTGGGGCCCACCAATAACATCAATGCTTGTTTTGGAGTACTCTTCACATTCAGTTTGTAGAGTCCTCCTATACAAATACATGTACCAATAGGCTTCATCTAGTCCAACAAGTCTTTAATAATACAATGATATTTAAAGAATTCTACCTTGAGATCTTGATCTATAATTTTTTATACATAAATCAGGTTCTTCTTAATACCAGGAACATACCACACATAAGATATATTCATGATCTTTCCATCAAGCAGAGTAACAAGAACATCTCCATGTCCCTTGATCTCGTACTCTCTATTATCTCCAAGGTATACTTTTACTCCACTGTTGGGCTCTCTAAAATTTCTGAACCATTGCTTTTTACTTGTCATATGTGAGGAGGCTCCAAAATCTACGAATATCTAATTCATCCTCCTAAGTGGCTAGTGTAGTATCAACCATAAATAATTTGACATCTTGATTCTGATCTACATCAGCCAGATGACCTACATGTCTTCTATGCTTGTACCTCTCCCCATTTGCCTTTTTCTTATGGAAAAAATTAGCAATATGGCTTATCTTAGCAGAATAAAAGCATTTAGGAGCAGAGTCATGTTTATGTGAGGTCACATCTTGTGGTGTCCTTTTTTGTGATACATTGCCTTTCCTGTGATCAGCCATGCTTTCCGCTTTGGCTTGATGTTGGCTACGTGGGGCCTGACCTAGGTTCAACAATGAGTTTAGCCAAGAAAATTCCAGTATTACTGGCCCTTCTGGCAATAGTCCACGGAGCGCAGATTGAGGTCTCAACCGAAGTAGTATGGGAGGGTGCTAGAACTAGGTTTCCACACCCTAGGGATGTCTTGATGAAGGTTCTAGAGGTTCGCGATCCTAATTTGTGTGTTGTGTTGCTCTGCGCAACTTTCTATTCTTCGCAACGCATGGGCACCTTTGGGAATACATTGTTATTCTGATCTGATCCTTACTGTGTTATTATATTAGTGCTTAACTTAGTTTGTGTGGGCCCAATATTCTTCTTACTTATTCAACTTTCAGATAAGCGTGTGTCCTCGAAAACAATATAAATGCATAAAGATACCGAGAACATAGAAATACAAATCTACAAATAGACACACAATATTATGAATGAATCTTATATTTATTAATACTCAAGTTCAGTTACAGACCCAACTCTGCCTTGTGCACTCAGCTGCAGGGGTCTGCGCACTCAGTTGCGGACTCTACTAGGCCTTTGCGCACTTAGTTACAGAGCCTCTACCTACCACTATGACCCAATACACTTCAGATTCACTTTTATCTTCTAACCATGCCTTCGCATCTATCTATTACTTCCCACAAACTCCAAACTGTCTTTACACTTAGAGCCTCACTCTATTTATACAATCCCATGGTACGTGGACCATGGGTAGGTCGAAACAATTTACAGTCAGTTACATTATTTTAGGTCGAACAACCCTATGACTCATCCTAACTTTCATGCTCCGCGCCCGCATTTCGTGGAGTCTTTACATTACATTGACCAAAACCCGAGCTTTAAGCCCCAAAAACATGCTATGGGGGGGTATGTTGCCCAACACTTGAAATTTGTCATCAATGCAAGATCTGGATTTTGAGGTTTGAGAGGCAACCTCCTTTCCTCTTATTGTAGCAAGATCCGAGTGAACTCTTCAAAGCCTGGAGGCTTTTCTCTTGCATTAAATCTCGTTATAAACATCTGATAATCATTCATCATGTCATTCATGGTAATTGTCACAAGAATATCATTCGCCTCTCTCTGACCGATATCAATTATTTTATCTTTAGCCTCCTTTATCTAGGATATGAATGAAGAAACAAACCCTTTCTCATGCATCTTAATGGAGAGAATCTTTTTCCTGAGGTACAAGGTTCGACTCACGTTCTTGATCTCGTACATCTCTTTGAGAATCGTACATATGTGATCTGTTGTTTTGCAATCCCAAATGTGAGGGATGATGCAATCTTTGACTGATAACTTGAGGAGAACCTTTTCCTTCATCTCCCTTTTCTCCCAGTCTTATATCGTTGTATTACATCCACCAGTTGCAGCAGTCGGCTTGACCTCATCACTGATGGCAATGTTATGGATTTGATATGAGATTTTTCTTATAGCTAGGATTTATAGACACAATGATCTTCTCCTTCTAAATCAATCCATGAAAATGCAATAACCCCTTACATGTCTCACTTTCTTTTTTCCTAGCACGAGACCATTTGTCTAAAAAGACTCTTTCAAATTCTGCATCTAGAAGTTTGGTCAACTGCTTGTTGTCATGTGAGAACCACCATTTGGTAGCCTCAGCTTTGAAACTAAGCAACACTGAACTCTTCCAAAGTTTCCCATATGTGAACTTTTGTCTCTGTATGAATTCTTCAATACTAGGGCTATCATCTTTCCCTGTAAAATTAAGATCCGCCATGAAGAGTTTTGAAAAAAAAATTCACTTACTTGGCGAAAATTTGAAATGGCCACAATTCCGTCAATATTGCTCAAAATCCCTATTATGACCTATTTTCGGAAATGGAAGAACCATTCTTCATCTTCTCATGTGATAAAAATCTCGATCTAAGCACTGGAATTTCAGATCCGCGTTGTAATTGTCCTGCCGTCACAAAACAATTCTCAAAAAAACATTAATTTTAAATCAGCGATATCTCCCTCATCCGGACTCCAATTCAACTAATTTTTTTTTTAAAAAGGTATATTTTCACAAAGAATCCATATCTGCAATTAGATTCTACAGATTTTGCACTAGAACGTACAAATATACGTCGCAAACTCGCCGCCTCATAAAATGTCTGCGACAACACTAATTTTTAAATCAGCAAGATCTCCTTGATCTGTACTCCAATTACACTATTTTTTTTCCAAATGGAGTATTTTTTCATAAACAACCCAAATATGCAATTATATTTTGCATATTTTTCCCCAAATCATACAGATTTGATCTACAAATTCATCGCCCCAAAAAATGTGTGCAACACCACTCATTTTTAGATCAGCAATATCTCCTTCATCGAGACTCCTATTTGGCCGATTTTTTTTTGTAACTTGAGTATTAATTCACAAAGAATCCAAATTTTCAATTATATTTTGCAAATTTTACCCCAAAATGTACAAATCTGATCTGCAAACTCGTCGCCCCAGAAAATTCCTCCAAAAAATTAAAAAAAAAAACTTCACTTTTACTCAAGAAAGTGCTCAGATACCACTTGTTATAGATCTTATACCACTTATTATGGATCTGATATGAAAATATAAGATAATAGAAATAAACCTAAGAATAATAAGATCTAAATATAGAAATGCTTCACTTTATTGATCAAACCCTCAAGGTAGGAGGTAGGGAAACACCATACATTCACTCCTTAAAGAAGGAGAACACTCCATAAGCCATATGCCTATTCATACAATAATCCTTGACACCTCTCAACGGGGAGTCTCTAGCCTTTATATAAGTCTCATATATACAATACCATGGGGCATTACTACGGTTCGCTCAATACCATCTACCTAATACCATGGGCTTATTATATTAGTTAAACTACTTGTGGTCCCTACATGATATGGGTTAGCCACCTTATTTATTACTATGGGCCATCTCATTATTACATTATTCCCTTGGTTACCTACCTTTATACTTCATATTATCCCCCTAGGTATACTAGAACAATGCCATAGGAATTTTGTCCCTCAAACATATTTTGGAGCTTAAACTTTTAATTTGTGTAATTGGAACTATCAAGCTTATTACTCCCATTGAAATAAGCTTCAGCAATTTGATTATTCATCTTAAATGAATAAAAACCTTAATAATTTCAATAAAAAGAGGATGTCATTTACAAAAAAAATTGTTGACCCCAAATTCTCTTTTTTATCTTAAAAACACCCCCTAAATATCAATAAGAATCCCAAAAAACACTCCATTTTTTTTAATTAAATCTTAGAAAAAAAACTTCAATTACAAAAAACTTAATTATCTAACCAATGATTATTTTGCACCAGCGTGGGGAGGAGGAGGAACAAAAAACCAAATGTTAGAGAGCTTTGATAAGACGCAGCAAACCAGCATTGAGCTTTGATACGAGGTAGCAAACCAGCATCGAGCTTTGATACAAGGCAGTAAACCAGCATCACCTCACAGAGGCAGCAAACAAACACCACTTTTGTAAGCACCCTTTATTCAATATGTCTAGTGGTTAATGGCACCATGCTTCTTCATATTATCAACAAATTATCGAGCCCATCGTTGGTCCATAGAAGCGATCTGAGCCACTCTATGCGCACTCCAAACAGACCAAATATCTGATTCATTCATTGCCTTGCACTTCCTCGCTGACTTCGCTCGCAACCTCCTCAACAAGTGACCTCTCAAACGTTGCACACGCGACGACATCTTGGTAAGAAGCTCCTCCACTCGGCTTCCGTGGCAAGTGCTACCTCCTCTCTGTAATTTTAATTGCTTTAGCAATCTTGCCTTCTAAAAAATCAGCAGCAGATTTTCATTCGAGCCTCCTTGTGACATTCAGGTCTCATGCTATAGATCTTTACTCCAGCTCTCCATGCTCAAGTTTGAATCCTCACATCCACCCTACTCCCTCAACCAGACAAAGGGCAACTCCTCCACACGGCCTCTTGAATGAGGATCACGCTGCTCCAAACTCTAGCATGCTTTGAAAGGAGAAAAAAACGCACATCTTCATCCACCACAAAGCGCATATATATATATATATATAATATAATTTAATTTTGGCAAAATATTTGTGATAACAAAAACAAATATGATTTATAAGCAAAATTAAAATAAAATATGTTTACTTAAAATAAAATAAAAAGTATTATAATATACATTTATCTTTTGAATTAATTTAGTTGCAATTTATATGTATAATTTATTTTAAATTAAATAAATATTTAAATTTATTAATATTTAATGATGAATAAAATCTAATATTAATACATAGTTAAGACATAAGGAGACATGTGAGAGGAATTTTATATAACAAAAGAAGATTCTTTATAAGGGAGATTAACATATCAAAGTTATAAAGTTAAAGCTAAATTAAGATTTAAAATAAAAATAAAACTAAAACTAATTAGGTTATTAATAATTAATAATTATATGAAAGTTGTTGGTGAATAAAATATAAAATTATTTAATTGATTCAATCTTAAGAAGATGGAGGACTTGGGTGCTCTAGGGTTAGGTTTCTCTACTCCTATTTTCTTGACATCACCACTTTTGTCACACTAGACAAATGTTCCAAATACAAGCAATGGAGAGAAGATGAAGTCCTCCACACCCTTCAAGGTGATGATCAAGAGAGATACTCGTTCATTATCCCTTAAATAGGCCAACCCTTCATTATTTTGTGCCAACATTTCAACCCTCATTATTTTTCACATTTTCACCATGGTAAGCACTTGCTCTACTTTGTTAAATTATTTGTGCATGGGATCCTTATGAACCTTTGGAAAAGGAATGGAGCGCCTATTGTGCACACAAGGATTTCATTTTCACACTCACAGGTTAGAAGGGTCTCAAAATTGAAATTGGATCCAATGCATGTAAGTTTTAACCTTTTACAAAAATTACTCTTAGAACAAAAAAAATATACAATGGTAAGAACATAAAACAATATACACATTTTTTTTGCTAGAAACCAAAACTAGGAAAACCAAATTTGTTTTTCCTTATATTCATTTAAATTTAATGTTACAGTACATTAACCATTCATAAACATCAATCCATATTCATAAGTATCAATCTATTAACCATGGATTAGAACACAATTGCAATTGCAGTTATCTTTGACCAGATTTACAAAATAACATGGGAAAAAACCATCATGCCCAAAACTATGTTCAAAACCATAGGTGCCCACCATCCTTGGATCAACACCCCATCCTTGGGCCTACCCAACTATTATTAGGGGTGCATAAAAAAAGCCCGAGATGGAGACCCCATGTAACGGGGCTATAGCCCTACTACAACACCCCCAATGCACCAAGTACTAGTTGTAAAAAGAATATCACATACCCAACAATACACTTCTTATGGCCATTGAACTAAAAGAAGTCTCTTCTAGCAAGAAGAAGCATTTTCCTAGAGGCAATCCAATCCCTAGCATATACAAATAAAAATATGAGATATTCTTAAAAACCACATCATGTAGATCCATACTAATCTAGTTTAAGGACTAGGACTCAATGGAAAGTCTCAAAACCAGGATTCAACAACATGAGGGGTTCCCAATAACATAAAAACACTTATATCAGACTGGAAACTGTTACAATATTATAAGATTCTCCAAAATTATAGGATAAGCTAAGGCTCCAATGAGACATCTACAAGATAACTACTCTCTAACCAAAAATATGTCAAATATGAGAAAATGGTCACAAACTAAAACAAAGATCTAATAGCCCTGCAAGCCCTTCTTTTCACATAATAATAAGGAAATAGAAAATCAAAATGACCTTCCCCACTCCCAACAAGCCCTCCTTTTCAAATAATAAGTAGAAAATCAAAATGACCTTCACAATGATAATAAAGAAATATCATAAACTAACACACAACTCGAAATCCCTCCAGAAACCAGCAATCCTAATCAGAACATAGAGATGACAATCAAACAGTCATCCAAGTAGCAGCAACAAATAACCAACAATATAACTAAAAGATCCCATGAAACAGAGAGCTCTAAACCTGAAAAGGAGCTCCCAAGTACTATAAATTCAATGAATACAACATTGGCTGTTATCAAAAGTGTGGTTGTTATCAAAAGTGCAATAAAAGTAAAAGTAACAAACACTTCATGGTGACGGTTGTGGAGCAAGTGGCTCGCTCCTGCATGTGGGACAGGAGATTTTGTGAGTAAACCACTGGAGAATGCAATGCGAATGATAAACATGATTGCATCTCAATTGTTTGGCGCTCTCACCGCTTGCAAAATCGTCGAGACAAATTGGGCACCTCAGGTCATCTCCTTTTGCACTGTCGTTATGCCCAATTATAACGTCCTGCATCCTATCCACTACTTCTGCAGGAGTGGTAATATCAACAAACTCCTCTCTAGAATAAATCATGGCAATACTGATCAATTCATGTTCAAAATTGAAATTATATGTATTCTCCTCTAGATGTTGCATGATTTGACGTCGACTGAACATGGAATTCCATATGATTTGGGTAGAGAACTGGACTACTCCATTGTCCGGGTTGCGAAAATCCAGAATGTATCGAATTATAATCAAATTTTCAGCCAATCTAAATGTCGTGACATAGTCGTCATTCACATTTTCATTACCGAAAATAATTCTCTGGCGCCGTACGATTTCTCCTGACCATCGATTACCTAATTCACGTACGTCAATATTCTCTGCTAAATTCTCTAATTCCCAAGGGCCCACCTGAATTGACTGATAAAATGAAGCTCTAGTCACATTCCTCACAGTCACACTCGACACCAAGTGCTGCAGAACGTTTGCCTCTTCAATTCTGTTAGTTAGGGTTGTTGTCATATCCTCCGTTGAGTTTTGTAGAGGATTGGAAACAATACCCGCGTTTAGCTCGGTTTCCACGTACCTCATAATACTGAGAACAAATTCTGTGTCCTGTACCATATATATTCTGCGTTGTTGCGCGTACATTTGGGCATCTCCGACCCTTTCATACGCTCCTTCCATTATTTGTAAAAGACCAAATTCAAATCTCCGTGTAAAATTTCTCTCATTCGATGAAAAATATCAAGATCCAAACAGTACTGAGCATATAACCTTCAGCGTTGAGAAATCTTGATTTAAGGTGGCCTTATATACGCTATTTTAAGGTGTTTCTAAAGCCGACATTGATCGATTAATTGTACATTCAAATCACTTCTACCATAAATACACCGACATGTTTTTATTATCCATTTAAAATGGATTTGAAAATTGTGCCGCCGGAGAATTCATGGGCTTTTACTCTCTTCCAAAGATAAGAGAAGATATTGTTTTGAAAATTTAAAAGCAATTTATTATTCATTTGAAATGGATTTGAATATTGTGTAAATGGAGAATTCATGAACTTTTACTCTTTTTCAAAAATATGGGAAGAAATTTTTAGTCTTTTTCAAAGATATGGGCGGATTTTTTTTTGAAATATTATTAAATTTTTATTTTTTTGAAAGATATGGGCGGATTTTTTTTGTTTTTTTATTAAATTAATTAAACTTATTTGTTGTTAAAAAGCAGATTATCCATTATTTTATAATAATTTAATAAAATTAAAATGAATTATTATATAATATTTATTATAATTGTGTACGGTGATATAATAGAAAGAAAAATGTGATGGGATATATTGATTTGAAATTTAATTATGATGTGATAATCAGAGCGATGTTTTAAGATGTTTTTTTTCAAAAAACTTTATAAAAATTTGTTAAACAAACAAAAAAATATATATAATATTTTGATAAATTCAATTGTTAAAATAATTTTATTTTTAGGAAAATAGATAGAATTTTTATCATACTATTTTTAAAAAGTGATTATAACAATTCATTATTTTAAAAAATGTGTTTCTCAATTGTATTAAAAATTTGATATTTTTTAATATTTATGTATTTTGAAAGTGATCTCTAGAGATTTACATAGAAATAGAGATGAAGTTTAAAAGAAAGCTTTATATTTTAATTTTAATGGTTAATTTCATTTTATTTTTTCAATATATGATTCATTAATAAAATGTCCTAAAAATCAAATGACAATGATATTGGAGCCAAGCAAAATGATATTCTTACCTAAATTTCTTGTCAATTGCAGAAAAACCATTCAACACTCACACATGTTCACTATGTAGCTTACACACTAGTTCTCTCATAATAAATTGAAGAAACCAACTTCCTCACACTCTCATTCTCTCATATAAATTGGAGAAACCAACTTCCTCTAGGAAACTCCTCGACCTAGGAAGTCCAATCATGGGTTTGGCTGGTAAATGCCCCTCCATCACTATAGCCTGTTAGAAATTTTGATTAAAAAAAGTTATATACCTTTAAAGGCAATTTTTGAATGTTTTCTACTATATACTATTATAATTTTATTTTTATAAATAAAATCACAAATTTACATATATATATTTATATAAAAGATGATATTAGTAAATTAAGTGTTTTTTACCAATTTCAATTGAAAAAAAATTGCACCAAGTATATCATTGAAGCACTCCCAAGACGTGAACTTAAAAAAATTAACCCTTGCAAACTATTGCAAATATACCATATATAAATATATTTCATAATTTGTAAGATTCCAAAAAAATACAATTATTTATCAATAATTTGATAATGTCTTTCTTTTCTCTTGAATTTTTCTTATAAACTCATTTTGTGACTATACATTTAAATGCTAGATTAATGTAAAATAAACACTCATTTTAATATAATATTAGATATGGTATATAGATTAAAAAACTCATATTTCTAAATAATGAAACAAATTTATCATAATTTCTTGTTTAATTTCTTATTAAAAATAATATAAAAATATTTAAATTCATTAACATCATAACAGTTTTAATTATGAAAAATTTAAGTGTAAGTGAAAGTAATATCCATGAACTATTAAACTGCAGCTCATATGAATTCAACAACATTTGTTATTCAAACATGTGGTGGTGTGAAATTGTAACCATACATGGACTCATCAACCTTTGTTGTTCACACATGTGACTGTATAAACAATTATATATATTCAAAAGCCATTAAAAAAAAAGGCATGTTCCATGAAATTTGTACGCACGGGTCAAGTCATCTACAAAAATAGAATAGTGCACACTCATGCCAATGGTTATTAGTACATTGTCATGCCAATGACTAGATGATCCCCTTGCAATATGGCTAGGTCTAATATCCATAAAGTTTAATTTATAATTTTAAATATTAAACATTATTATTGAATTATAATAGTTTAAAATTTTAAACTAAGAATCATATTATTGTTGTAAGTATATTTTTTTATGCTTTCTGCAAATTACAATGAAGGCTTGGAATTATATACTTAATATCTAACATTGTATAATCTAATGGAATTTATTGCAACACAATATATATTCATAACAAAATAGAAAAAATTAAGATGATTATTTCTTTTAACTAATCTCTAAAAAATACTTTAAATGATTGTTCAAAAGTGATGCCCAAGCTACATGTTCCACAAATAGTATAATCATCAACCTTGCAAGCTAAATTATTCTCACTATTCCATCTAAGCAGAAAACACACCTAGTCCAAGCTAAATGTTCCACAAATAATATAATCATTAATCTTGCAAGCTAAATGATTCTCACTATTCCATCTAAGCAGAAAACACACCTAGTCCATATATGTGAACATAATTACATAATAATATCAAAATTGGCAACAACATATTATTTAGAGGACATTACTCGATAGGTGTCTTGACAAACCCATTAAAAAATACTTGCATATGAATTAGACAACCTCCATTGGTCTGATCCCACAAGCCATTTAGAGAAGAGCTATGAAAAAAATAGATATTAATTTTTTTTACATAATTACAGTAAAGTTGTTGCTATAAATTGCAGGTTAAATTGGCCATATAGATATTTTTTGTCTATTAATTTACATTTTATCTTCCACCATTAAATTTTCATTTCATCTTCGACCATTGAATAAACTTAACCAGCTATATTTATCCTCCTAGCTCACTCTATTTATCCTCATTGCTCACATTGTTTTAGCATTAATAGTTTTAAATATACCAATCATATTTGTTAATGCTAAAACAATATGGACAATGAGGATAAATATAATTGGTTAAGTTTGTTTAATGGTTGAAGATAAAATAGAAATTGACTATAGTACTCAAACACCAAAATATCTATAAAACCAATCAGACAAGTACCTCATAGCAATATTTAAGTGTTTAAATTTATCCTTTAAATATGTAGATATTTTTCTCATGGTTCCTTTGCACACAAGTTTGTTCATTTAAAATCCAGTTGAACTAACTCAGAAAACTGCATAGCTTATAGGGTTATCAATATTCACTGGAATGGTCCCTGTCAATTTGTTGCCTAACCTAGCACGTTACTACATAACAAAGAACAAAGTAGTTGATTATAAACATTTGAACTACCATGAAGATTCCTTTAAGTAAATTTTGTTAATGCATTGAAATTGTTTCATGGATATTCATTAATTTATTGATGAATGCCCTGTGACTTGAAAGACTCAGAGCACATAGCAAAAGACAAAAAATAAAAATAACAAGCAACTCTTTAACTCTGAGATATAAGTTTACAGAACATCAAAATTCCAAACCCGAAGGACAATTACAATGGTCCTCTACTACTACCACACAACTATCACTACAAGAGTATGCAACTACCGCTACTTTACAACATTGATTGTGCATATGGCTTCTATCCCACATCCACTACATTTATATAAAAATTAAGTCAATTATTATCCCTTCACGTTGAAACATCTATGACATTGGCGTCCCTTTGAAGATGAACACATCATGGTGTTGGTGTCCCTTCTAAGCAAGCTATGGCGGTGAGGCAGTCTGAGGTGAGGTTGTGACGATGCTATGGTAAACATGAGTAATTATCTCCAATACTCCTTGTTGATGCATCTAAAATCATTGCACCAACATTGTGGAATAACCACAGAGTCCGGACCTTAGAACAACTCCTTTTCCATTTGGTATGGTGGCTCTGACTCGATAGTATGGGACTCGTTTCTCAATAAAGTGTGATTTGATGAATGGGTGTCTAAAATATATAACAAGATGATAGATGGTTTGATTTGTAAACTTATGAAAATATACAAATAGATCTATATATATAACCCTAGTAATACAATATCAATGTGATTTATAATGATTTCTCATAATCAAATGCTAATAAAGATCAATCACTTGAATACAAAAGGTTAAGCATGAATGATGATCACTTTAAACAAAGTGATATAAAACATATCGTGTATCAAAATAACATCAATTGTCAGCATATGTGTTTAAGGATACCAATTCCAACTTACTCAAAAGTGATATAAAGCATAATTATATGAACATTCACATATAACAACAATATCGAATCAAAAGACTCTTTAATTGCATAACATGAAACAAAAAGACATTAACAAAAGTACCATATGTATTTGAATCATCTTGTGGAAGTAACAGTCTGGTTTGCTCTTCTTAGTTCTGAAAACTTAAAAAAGATACAGAAATGCAAGTCCTCTTGAAATCCTTTTTACAACAAGTTTGAACCTTGATCCTTGTCTTCTACAAAAATAAATTCAAAAGTGTAGAAATGTTATCTTCTTAAATCTAATTTAATACAATTTCACGACCCTTTCTAAAATGACATGAAAGGGTTTTTATAACAAAAATTAAAAACAAACTGTTTGTAAAAAGTGCTTCGGGTGGTTGGAACAGCCTTTCCCAAAATATGTGATTTCATGTTAAAAATAGAATTGTGATAGCTCTTGGAAATATGCATTGCATCTATCATTCCTCGTGCGAATTTAACTGACAAATCTCGAGCATAGTTTGGATCTCTGGTGGATGAGTCATCCTAGCATGCAACTGACCTGTGTACACTGCATTCGAGAGTTCTCGCATCATGTGATCGGCTGCATGACCAAGGCATTTGATTGTCATTTGTTTGCTGTGTGGTTTGACTAAATAGAACCAATGTGTATCCCAATTGAGGCTTTTTAATTCTTTGAGTTGCTCCTCTCTGGTATTCAAATCTTGCTTCCATTGTTTTTCCAACACTTTTGCTTTTGGAAGGTTTTCTGGGGAACACTCAAAAATCAAATTAGCAATGTGTAAGTTATCATTTGTTAGCTCGATGATATTATTCATCACTGCCCTAGCACTTGAAGTTGCTCTTTCTGCTTTGATCAGCTGTGATTCCCATTCTGAAAATAATATCTCCTTATGAGATTCTTCAATACCCAACAATTTAGCACCCTTTCCCTTTTCTGTGTTTTGCAAAGAGATATAACCTGTGATTTTGTCATCTACATCCTCGAATTCCAACGTGGAATTGAATGCTTGATTTATTAGTGTGTTTATTTTGATGCACAGTGGATAAATGAGATATATCTTTTGGCAGAGTTGGGTTAGCTATTGAGATAAGAAATTATTGATTTGTAAGGCTTCCTTTATAAACTCTTCAACTTTGGGATTGTCCTTGAACTGCTCCATTGAGAGTTGTCACTACTTTATTTGTTCGTATTTAGATTTCATCTCTTCATGATGTGTTAGTTTTAGTTGTTCGAACTCTTGAGATAGTTGTTGTTGTCTTTCAAGAGCTTGTTGACCAATCCTCTGGCTTTCCACCCTTAACTGTTCTTTAAGTTGTTTAATCTTTTGATCCTTCTCCTTGACCAATTGATTAACTTCGGTTGCTTTATCAATCGTGGTAGTTGTATATGCTCCTGCAAACTGAGATAATTTGGTCAAGTCCTCAGAGGGATTAACTTTTGAATCTCTCCAGATGACATTCATGGATTCATTTTGAGGAACTTTCGCTGATGCTTGGTCTATCTTTCTCTTTTTCCTTTGCCTTTTGACTACAACTCTGTGTTTAGGGCTATAAAACACATCCAATGGTGGAATTTCCTTTATGCTCAGTGTAATCTCTGATGAAAGATGCTCAGGGATTATCTCAATTTCTTTTAGAGCTAAGTCCATGCTAGATGGTTTTTCAATCACAGGATCATGAATCATGGGTTGTTGTCTTAAGGGGGATTGTGGTGTGATAACATTCTGGGTATCACTTTGACCTTTAATATGTTGATCAAATTGTTCCCATTTTTTGATCAATATTGGATCAATGTGAACATCTGTGTCCAACTATTCACTAGCCTTCTCGCTTGTCTCGGCTGCACTAGAAGTTTTTTCTATGTCTTGCTCTATGCTTTGCTTTGTTTGCTAGATGATTATGCAATAGTTAATAAGTCCAGTGGTACTGTCTGAAGCATTTGTGTCCTGTATTTGATGAATTGATCCATTTTCTATGGTTCCAGCTTGACTTTTGCCACGTGTATCACTTGTGAGAACGTCTCTGCTGATCTAAATAAATCATCGAATTCATCTTTCTCATGGACGAATTGTTTAACCTTTACCTGAGTAGTAAAATTATAAGAAACTTTATTCGAGTCATACTATCTTTTGGGAATAACAGCTAGGTTCAAACCCCTTATTTTCTCGGCTTCGATTTGGGCATGTTTATAGCCATGCAATGAATAGATGCTGCAGCGAACTAGAAAGGCATGCCATAACTGTTTCTTGGCGTCTTTGAGATTTTTTTTAAGCCCTTTTTCTACTGTCTGACAGACTATTTCCCTAACCAATAGTTTATCCGGGACATATAGAAGAAGGACATGTGGGTCGGTGATGCTACCAAAAATCCTAATGTATGTGAACAGTTCTCCCCCAAATCAACTTCCAATTGAAGTTAAATCAATACCAGCCTCCTCGGATAGCTGAGGAGCTGGTTTATTAAAAATGGCCTGATGAATGGGTAGGATAAAACCATGGAAATTTTTGTAGAAATGCTTCTTATATTGGGTCTTCCATGGGTATTTATGGTAAATATGGATAGGGGTTAGGTCATGGATAGTCCATTTCCATCCCATGATGGGAAAATCAGAATTGAAATAAATGGTATCAACTATATAGGCACTCATATAAAATGGGGGGACAACTCGGGTGGTAACAAACCTATTTTTCCTATAATCGAGTATTTGGATGGCCAGTTTATCTCATAGGATATTAGCCCAATCTGTCACAAAAGAGTTTAACGTTGATTCTATTAATGGAACCATTTCAATGGAAAACTTAGCAGAATTAGAGCTTCCAAATAGTCTACACATCATTGCAGTAGCATAACAATATGGAGACACTAGGGAGTCCACAAAATACATACCGGGTGATTCATGCTTGTGTTTGTTAGGGAATTTCCTCCATTGTTTGATGGGGTCTGACTTTATTTGATTTTCCTTCGAGAAAGCTTCAAGGAATGATTTATTGTAGTACTTCTGAGGCTCTGCTAAATGATACATTTTCTTCAAGTCTTCAGGCTTGAAGGATCCAAACATTCTTCCGTTAGGTGTGAAGAGCATTTTGTCCATTATATTGATGCTTTCAATTACCCATTTTACCGTGTCATTATATGGAAAAATCTTTGGGCAGATCACTATTCGATGAAGAAAAGAGTCGGCTAAATCACCAAGTGTGTTTTCTAACTCTGCAAGTCCATCAACTGTTGCATGTCCTTCAGTTACCTTTGGCTTTTCCATTTCTAACATATCATATATGCCTTCCCATGAAATTTTCCCACAATCCTGACATGTTGTATCCGAGATCAACACAGTCTTTTCTAGTCCTTTTGCCACTGCAGGGGGGAACTTTCATCTTTTGAGCTTTCTTTGACATTTTAGTTGGCTACATACTTCCAGATTCAAACTGCGAAAATGCAACAGAGGACAATAATAGGCTAAAACTTTCAGAGGGCTAAATGCTTGTAAAGATAATGTTGAAAGAAGTATAGAAGAAAATTAGAACATGAGCATTTGATGTGAAAGATTTCATATTATAACTTGATATTAACACGAAGGATGAAATCTTGAAGGACCACAGTCATAACTATTTTTTAATGTTTTGTCGTAACCAACGACGTGAAACATTAATGCTCAATGAATAGTTTGTGTTAGCCTCCTGCTACAGCAGGTTACTCATCTTTCATGATTGACATTTTTACATGCCAAATATGTTATTCTTTGCATGCTGCAATGTTCCATATTTGCTACCGATGCCAAAAAGCAGGCCAGGAGAGTGTGCCAGTTCAAGTGCCACTGTTGTGTTCCAATTTTGATGTATTATTCCATTTTGAACAAATTTTAGTTAAAGGGAGGTCCAAACAGTTTAATCTTGGTCTCCCTAGGTTTCAATTTCCTGTTTTAGAATATAGAGAATGAATATCTGTCCAAACAGCTTAATCTTGGCAGATTCTTAAACAGTTAGAGAATCAAAGGAGCCCAACTCCTTAATCTGGGCCCTTGGAAGAAATAAGTGTAGATGTAGATAGGAAGACAGAAAAAGAAAAAGTTGAAAAGCTGGGTCTGCAAGTCCAAATGCACCCAAACCAAAAGAAGAAAAAATGCTAGGTAAGTAGGCTAGGTAGGTAGTTTGGTGGTTGCAGAATTAGTGATTGTGATCAGTTTTGTGTCTTCAAGTGTCATATCTATTCAGGTCACAGTCATTAGGCAATTTCATATGGAGGAGCTCAAGCGAGGCATGACTAACCTTCCCCTTCTTCCTCTTCCCTAAATCATTTACTAACTTCCCCTAAAGAGGTCAAGATCTTCTTGATATCTCTTAGTTTCATCGTTTTCCATATCATTTGCCTTGGTAAAGATCTGCTTTACTCAAGGAGGGTCCATACTTTCTCTACAAAGTTCTATCTCCCCTTTAGAGCCTAAGATCTCTCAGACTTAGCGCTTTCTTGTCATTTTCATATTAACTCCTGACATTATTATGTAAATCCCTATCTATTTCCCTTCCCCCTACTAAAAACTATGGTAATAATTCCCCTATGTAAATATGCCCTCCCTCTGGTTGAAACATAACCATAAATATCCCCTTGGGAATTACTAAGTTCACCTGAATCTTAGTAAGAACCCTCATCTCTGCATGAATTTCCCCTCCGAGGTGTTTGGACTCCTTCCAGAACACCAAAAACCCCCTCCAAATGCATTAACCAACCCCCGCGCACTACATTTTTGGGATTTATTAGTGTTTGATTAATAAATAACCAAAGCGCCGAAACATATTAATCGTTAACCTAAAGTCCAAACCCACCTGCGGCCGCAAATAATTCATGGTTTAACGCGCGCGCTGTTTCACTAAAACCTATGCACCTTCTCCTCCTGTCCACCGTTGGATCGCCTCTCCCAGATTCGACGACCCTCATGCATATCGGGCGCCCTTACTTAACGGTGCGAGAGCACCCGATGGACGACGGTTTTCCTGTTGTACACCGAGACAGTTGTCGGTTGTTCATTGCATCGGGCCGCCCCTAACAAATACCGCTCCTGTACCAAAGGCGGTCCGACGCAAACCCAAAACCGCCCTCCCCTCGCGTGACATGAGCGCCACGTCACCTGCCACATCGCCTCCACCTCACCTCTTCTTGCCTGCGTCGGCCTCCTGTTACCATACTGCGACGACATCACCTCGTCGTACTGCCACGTCATCTTGTTGACGTCATCACTATACAAGAGGGTCCCATTGTTGACGGCATGCTGATGTCATCCGTCGTACCGCTGACGTCATGCTGACGTCAGCAGCTGAAAAAACATGCAAGTGCAAAATCTAAGCTTCGAAAGCCCGGAATGAGAAACAAGGGCAGTTTTCGATGCGCGATTAGCACTACGGGAAATGGGCCAAAGTGGGGAATCTTTAGGGAATCTTTTGATTCCTCAGCCATTTTTGCACCGAAAAAGGCAGAAAAGGCCCGATTTTGCGAATTTTAGCGTATCAAAAGAAAGAGAGAGACCCGGTGCAGATATTAAAGAGTATTAGAGCAGATGTGAAGCCAAAAACCATGTCAAAGAGTATCAGTGTTGCGGCGAAGTGTATCAGTAAAGATCTTTTCAGGGCTCGAGATGAATGGAACATTAAAAGAAAACCTTGAAAGTCAAGAAAGCAGTTAAGGAACCATTCAAAGCGCATCATCACAATGACTGCACATTAAAACTCACATAAAATCAATGGATTAGAACCCAATGCACAGTTATTGCAGAACCACTGCACCAGGTCACCAAAGACATTGTATTAATTCATTTTGATCCATCTGCCTCTGGCGCAGCCCAAAGGATATTTTCTTGCATTTAATTCCAGCATAAGTTAGGTTGTTAAAAAGCTTTCCCGCAAACCTGTTTAGGTCAGCTGTAATAAATACTTTTGGATATTTTACCTATATATACCACCCTGAACAAAGAAAATAGGTTTGGTCTTTGTTGGCTTGATGTTTTTCCTTAGCAGAGACTCGCACTGTATATGTGATAATTTCTATAATCAAATATTGCTTAAGAGCTCAGAGAATGAACTGTGTACTGTGTCTAATGGTTGAAGAGTGACTATGGAATTCTTGTGTTGATACATGACTCAATAAGTGCTTCTCACCTCTGTTCTTCCATTCATATATCATTATCTAAGCAGCAGAAAGAAAGAATAGCTTAGAACTTGTTTAGTTGCACTCTATGCTCAATTTCTGTTGTTTCTTTATGTTTTCATCTGTTTTAGGCATAAATATGAATTCCATCTGGCTCATATTTGCCCTGATTCACCATGTATGACAGTTATCCAGGGATTCTTAACTGCCCCTAGATAGAGCTCATTCTCCTTCCCTCTGTTAAGCTGTTTGAAAATACTCAACAAAAGGTTCGTCTTCAAAGTGGATCCACCTCACAGGACAGGATTTTGATCTGAATAGAGGCCAAGAAATAGCAGAATTGTCTTGGCTCTCTTGTTTTCTAAGAATCCTGGGAATCAGATTAGGATTTTCAAACACATGTGGTGGATTTGGATCAGGATTTGATCTGGTGTAACAAATCCTTTCTGAAGCCAGGCTTCTAGGTGTGTTATTGCTTTTTGTGTAAATGGGTTTTGACAATACAACTTTAGCAGTTCTTTTAAGAGACTATGGATATGGGAATTGTGAACTTTCTTAAAGATTTATGAAAGAGGAACTGATCAAGTATTGGAAACCAACTGCCCAATCTATAAGCTAGACGGGAGATAGACTGAAGTAGCATTCATTTACTTCTGCCATTACAAAGCAAAAGCATTTCAAGGGCTACCTGGCTAATTTTAGGCTCTGTCTATAGATTATAAAGTCGACAACAGTAACAAACAAATTATTCAGGTCCCCAACAGAGTCGCCAATAATGTTATTACTCTAGTTTTCCCCAAAGTTGTAAGAAAGGGAAAGGAGGCCGAGGTAACCACAAACCAATCTTTTAGATACAGAATCTAGCCAATCTGCATCCAGAGAGGGCTCTCTCCTTATGATTTAACTTTGTTTTGAAAGGTATTAGGCTAGTTATGAAGTTCAGGGGTTTTGTTTGATTTTTGGGTGGTGAGATTCAATAGAGCAAAGGTGTAAGACTGAGTAGTTCAGTCCATTGGACTAATGGAGTCAACGAGAATGGCTTTCTGGATTTGATTTCTTAACAGAGGATGGTTCCACAGAGCAAGGTAGTCAAACTGGGAACAAATAAAAACTTGAAGCAGATGGAATGGGTTTAAATTGGGTGAAAGGCGGTTAAGAATCCTTCAACCTATTTAAAGAGGGGAAGTGGATGATTACTGCTAAAAAGCAATTTAAGAATTCTTTAACAAATAATCAACATGAAAGAATTAGGAAACATGAGCAATTAAGATTTACACTGCTTATTCTAATTCTGAAGAAAACACAGAGAATGATAACAGATGAGAACAGAGTGCATTCAAGCATATTCTGAATTAATCTTTATATTTATCATTCAAATTTTGAAACACGGGTGATATAAAGAACTAGAAAAACTTCAAAACACAGATATAAGGGACTTATTGGTCTGGTGGTTGATTCAAGAATCCTGTGACAAGTCCCCTGCTTCAATTCTTCATCCAGTGAGCCCAACAACAGTTGATTCCAACAGCTCTCTATTCCAAAACTCAATGTTATAGCAAAATCTAGGAATACTCACCAACCGCAAATACTTCGTTTGGGGGGGGTATTTATACAAAATATCTCATGGAGATAATATCTAGTGATGACTAATCGTTTTTTACAAAAGATAGAGACAAATAGTCTCGAAAATAGGGAAAAGATAAATTGATGCCGTGCTGGTTGCTCTGTCATTGTAGGATATTCTTCAATCCTGACCTAATACACTTTGACTCGTTTGACCCTCATTCATCCCTGTCTATCTTATCATGGTAGAATGGCCCAAAATTTATGCTTCACCCAAGAGAAATTTACAAAATCTCTAACATATCTTCCCACCATTTCTGCTCTGGCAGTTTATGCCTCTGAAGTTTTCTGAGAGTTTCATCAGTTTCTGTATATCTGAAGAAATTAGGCTGAATTGTGAATAGATGCTTTACCTCGTGCTCAATGTAGAATAAATTCTCTAAGTTGTCATAAAGAACTTGGCCAGATGGAAGTGCCTTCACTCCTAATGTACTTGATGATGCGCTAGCTTGATTGCCAGCATACTTATTCATTTTATCAACATAATCAATGTGTTTCATTAACTTATCATTAATGACCAAATGACTTGGTAGCCCTTTACTCAACAAAACTGTGAACTTCTCCATAAATGCATTGATTTCCACTTGCATATCTTGGCACCTTCTCTCTAAGTTCTGCATCAAAGTTCTCTTGGTTGGAACTTTTTTTATTTCCAAAATTGTGTCTGTTCTGTCTTGAATGCCAAGTTGCTCCAGTTGTTCTGCATTGTGGGTATTCAAAAAATGTATAAGCTGATTAGCTTCTTCAGGTATTTTGCCTAACTGTGCTCTTGTCTGCTGAATTACTTCGTGGGCTATGTTTATGAAGTCAATCTGCTCATAGATCACTTGGATAGATGGCCATATTTCATTTATAGACTGGGTGACATTTGCCCAAAGGATTTTTCTGATCTCTGCCAAGGGCTTATCAAAGGTGAGCTCTTGTTCTAATGTTTTAACTTTACTTTCTAAGGCTTTAATCTCCCTGGTTTTTTCCACAGCATTGATTTTGGAAATATCATAATTTCTCTCTGCCTTAGCCAATTGCTCTTTTACCAGTTTCAATTCTGACACTTGTAGCTTTAATTCTTCCATAGCCTTCACCAATTCTTCTGTGCTCATATTAGTACTGCTGCCTGGTAGTGCTCTTGCTGATGGTGTACTTGTGATTACCTTTGCTGTGACTGCTGGGACATTTGGGGCCAATACTGATCCAATTGTTGAGGGGACTGCAGTCGTGACTATAGGGATTACCTCAGGTGGCTGGGAGGTCGACTCTCCCTGCTTCTCTTTTACTGCATTTTCCAGTGTCTGCTCTATATCGGTTAACCTGTCATTGAGTTTCATGAGCAGGTCCATCATGTATTCTTCTGATTTCTGCTCTATAATTTCTGCAGTCTGTGGGTGCCTTGAAGGAGGGAGCTTCAGCTGTTTCCTCAGGGTAACAATGTCCTCTTCTTTCTTCTTGATTAGTGCTTTTATGCCTTTAGCATCTTTGGTGTCATGTCCCAGTTCAATGATGATCTCTTCCAATGATTTGATTATGTTATCCTTGGCCAGAGAAGAGGCTTTTTCCAAATGTAGTTGAGCTACTGTGTTGTCCAAGGAATTTTGTAACTGGTGGGCCAACATTGCTTTGTCAGCCAGTGTGGAATAGACCATTTCCCCAGTCTGCTTGTGAAGTTCAATTTGGTCCATTGGATGAATGTCTTTGGCTAGGACCTCCAAGTTTGTTTTGATGTAATCTGCTGCTAATTGGGGTTGTTGTACCTTTGGCTTAAAATCACTTATTAACGTTTTGCCTTCCTTAATGTCATAAGCAGACATTAATCTTTGCTGGTTTGCAGGGGCCACCTTCAAGTATTGACTATAAATTTGAATTCTCACAGAATCATTTTTGGCTTTTATCTCTATGAAAGTCTTTTCAATGTCTGCGGCCTGTTTGCTTTGTAGCCTGGTAGAAGATACTTCTACACTGTACTGTCTTTCTAGCTCCTGCCTATATGAGCTAGTTGATGTTTCTACCACTGGAGAAGTCTACTGGCTGGCTACCCTTTCTATCCTTTGGTTGTCTGTGGTTTCTTCAATAATTTCATCTTCTAATAGAGGATTCAATTTTTGCCTCTTTGCACCTGGTTGTTCTGCAGGTCCACCTGTGGGGGGAGTGGCTTCTCTGTCTCTCTTCCTGTTTCTTTCCTCATTTAGAGGAGTTTGCAATGCTGGAATTCCTATTGCTTTAGTTTTGGCTGGAGGAATTTGTTCTTGTTGATCTCTCATTGCAGGCTACTCTGTGTTTGCCACTTCTTTGCCCTTGGAAGTTCCTGTAACTGGTGTACTGGTTTCCTGTACAGGCTGCTGAGAAGTTCCAGCAGAGGATGTACCAACTCCTAATTGTTGAGGCAGTTTGAAAGATACCTGTCCAAAAGAGTCAAGGTCAAGGGTTTTTTCAAGATCTTTCATGGCATTTTTCATCTTTTCTTGCTCACTAATTTCTTCTATTAATATCCCTTCTACCCATTCATCCTGATTAGCAAACTGTTCAATTTTTGGGATCCTATGATGTACATAAACTAACAGCCTATTTTTTACCCTTCTGTCACTTATGAAACTATTTGGGTCATACGGCACCCACCAAAAACTTTTCTTCAATTTAAGGTGTTCTTCTAAAATCTTCTCAGCATCATTCCATGCATCCCTAGAATTATGACATAAGGGCCTAACTGGTTTCTTATTCTTAGCTGAGCTTTCTTCTTTGCATTACAAAAATAGATTAAGTCTGCATTGATGATCTGCCTGAAATATTCTAATGCAAATAATTTCATGGGCACATATCTAGGCAACTTGAAAGGGCAAAGTTCACACCCATACATTCTGATTTCTGCGTGGTTTTGGTACAGGTACCAGTCACCTATCTTGTATTGTTTAGAAAGATGCAAAATCTTTTTCATGTCGCCAGTGATCCTAGGAGGAGGAGCTCCTATCAACAGAGTGGAGGCTAAATGTACAAATAAGTCAATGAATTCACTATAGGTATGAGGGGAGTCACAGGTATTATGGAAGACTGAGCTCCAAAAGATTACAGACCTCTGATTTCCTTTTGAGTCTAATTTCCTGATGGGAAATGGAAAGTTGTCTAGCTGATAATATAACAACAGATGGTATATAAAAGATGTGTATTTGAAGACTCCTTCTCTATCCAAATTTATAAATTGATCATGGATTTTGTTGGCAATAAAAGTGGCATAATCATACTGGACATCAAGGGGTTGTCCTGGAGTAAACATTGATAACAGATCTAGGGTGATGTCATCAACAAATTCACTGGACTTAAATCCCAAGATCAAGGATATCATGTCAACAATATGTTTTCCAGTTTCAGTGAACCAGGTATACAAATAGGGAGGTGGGCCTTGGGGTTGGCAATTTGGTTTCATGAACATTTGAGCAATACGGGTTATCTCTGAATTGGGCAATTGAGATGCTTGTTCAAGTAAAAATCCCATGGAAAGACGAACAAGGGGTTGAGTGGGATGGAACTATAACATCTCATTGATAGATTCAGCAGTTATGGGAAAAAGGACAGTTTGGGAAGGAGACATAACTACTCTATGGACAGGGTCATAGCTGGCACAGCATTGGTGAATGATGTCTGGGAAAACATGGACTGAGGGGAGCAAGTATATGGGAAGGTTAGATTCCCATATTCCAAAAATATCATTGTTGTTTAAATGACTATCCCTGACTTGGCAGAAGGCCTGGAGATGGTTCATATCACTAGATAAATCTTTTATTTGGAAATCTCTGTCGGCCAAGGGTAGATAATCTAAGTCTTTATGAGGTGTGTTTATGGGTGCAACATTCAGGGCTATGGGGGCTTCCATATTTGGTTCTTGTGTTTTCAAACTGGAATTCGAGCTTCTGTGGAAACAATGGACTAAACAGCAGGATTGGGGGTCTTTTTATGGTAGCTTCGGAATGATTTCAACTTGAATTCGGCTCTTTTAGGTAAAATTCTCAGTGGAAAAACTGAAATTACAAGTTCGCGAAGTGAATTGGGTAAATACCTGCTTTTTTTAAAGCAAATCGTGTAATTCCCAGGTTGAGCGATGAATTGCAGAGCATGACGCTGGAATTTCTTGGCCGAGTGGCGGACTGGACGTATTTGCATGGAGCACAGTTTACAGGGAATAAGGGTGAAAATGACATTTCCCATCGATTTAACGAAATTTGGTTTTCACGGGGCTTTTTTTTTTGGCATTTAATGAGCAGCTGAAGTTGGAGCGATGGGGCATTTTGTCGTTAGTGGAGGGTGGTAAGCGGTTTACCCCGCACCGCTTTTAGGGTCAAGTAGTTTCAGATGGGGGCAAGCGAGCAGGTTGAATGAGCGACGCATGGCGGAGGTACGGCGGAAAACCACCAAGCGATCGTGAGTTAAAAGACGGAGGGAAGGGGGGTCGCGATATCACCGTCGACCGTCGGATGATCAGGCGAAGATCAGACGAAGGACGGGAGTGAGACAAGGTGGGGATTTATGCAGTGGGCCCGGGTATATAAAAATTAATTTAATCGTATCGGGCATGTTTTGATTGGTCGAGGGGATGGTTATTAGTTAACCAGGGGTTAACTAATCCCGCAGTTTTGGCACACGGCGGGGAGGCTATTAATAAATTCCAAATGAATCTAATAATCCCAAAACTCAACTTTATAATGGTTTTATATACCATCGGAGCGGGAATTATGTAATACTCGGGGTTTTTTAAAATACTTACATGTTACGGGAAAAGGTTAACTTTTTGGGATTTATATAATAATCGGTAGAAGTCAATATGAAATGAAAAAACTAAAGAGCTAAGTTAAAGCTTTTTCTGCATATATTCAAACTTAGGCTAGAGACAAAAGGGTTTTTTAAGCGACATGGTGCATGATTTCTAAGTAAAAACTAGGATTTCACTTAGGAAAACTTTATGAAATGAAACGAATGGCTCATGGTGATATTAAGAATAGATCTTTATACTTTTGGGGGAAATTAGTGAATGTTCAGAGAAAAATGTAAAGGGGAGTTAGTCATGTAACCTTGCTTCACTTGAGCTACTTCAAGTATAATGTCTCTTTGGTACTTGTGATTAAATTGAAAGTTGACCCTTTGGAGACAAAGTATATCACAAGTATCATTCTGCAACACCATTCTACCCACTCTGCCTACTTCTCTGCCAAGATTAAACAATTTGGTCAGATTTTATTCTCTATTCCTAAAACAGGAAATTCAAACATAAACTAGCCAAGATTAAACTGTTTGGCCATTCATCAATGGTGGCATAAATCAACAAGTTGCACACAATCAGATTATTACAGAAAATAAAATTGTAGTGGCATTTTGGACTTGCACACTTTCCTGGTCTATTTTGTTTGGGGTTCATTTCTTTCACTTTTTTGACCATTTTATTCTTTTTACCCTTTGATTTTTTTTTTAGGGCATACCCTCTTTACATTTTTTAAATTTTTTGATTTTTTGACAATATGGAAAACCTTTGCAACAAGAGAAGGTATGAACATATTACAGAGCTCATTAGTGTCAATCATGAAATATGACACCTATTGGTATAGGATCATAACACCATCAACATGGGTGGTTGTGACATTATCTTTGGTGTTGAATGGCTTCGCACACTAGGCCCAATCACAATGGATTTCCAGGAGTTATATATGAGTTTTAAGCAGAATGACCACATGCATACCCTCTGTGGACTCCACTCAAGTGCTCCTTCTATCATTAGCTCGCATCAAATGGAAAAGTTGTTGAAAAAGAGCCATCATGGAGTTATCCCCAATTTAATGCCATCTAGGCCATCGAACCCACTACTCTTCATATTCATCCTAAGATGCAACAGGTCTTTGACAAACCTAAAGAGCTTCCACCCTCTAGAGGGGAACCTGATCATAGCATCACTTTGGTTTGAGGGGCACAACCACCAAATGTGTGCCCAATAGATATCCTTTCGCCCAAAAGAATGAAATTGAAAAATCATCAAGGAACTCCTGAAAGTCGGTGTCATTCGTCCTAGCATCAGTCCTTATTCATCACTAGTGGTCATGGTGCTCAAGAAAGATGGGGAATGGCGCATGTGTCCAGACTTCAAGGCCCTCAACAAGCTCATGGTCAAAGATAAATTCCCTATCCCGGTTGTTGATGATTTGCTGGATGAACTAAATGGTGCTCAATTCTTTACTAAACTAGATCTTCGTTCAGGCTATCACCAAATACGCACGAAAGAAGTAGACATTCCCAAGACTGCTTTCCGAACTCATGAAGGCCATTATGAATTCTTGGTCATGCCATTTGGTCTTTGTAATGCTCAATCCACTTTTCAGAGCCTCATTAATCACTTGCTCAAACCATATCTCAGAAAATTTGTCCTCGTTTTCTTTGATGACATTCTCATCTATAGCCTCACCTGGGAAAAACATCTTCAACATGTAGACCTGCTCTTACAACTGCTCCGGAAGCATAAATTATTTGTCAAATTGTCCAAGTGCTCCTTTGAAGGTGTCAGGGTGGATCCCAAAAAGATCTAGGCAATGCAGGATTGGCCCCAACCAAAGACCTTGAAGAGTTTGAGGGGATTCTTGGGTCTCACAGGCTACTATCGCAAATTTGTCCGCAATTATGGTCGCATTGCTAGACCCCTCACTAACCTTCTCAAGAAAAATTCATTCCTATGGATTGATGAAGCACAACAGGCGTTTATGGCTCTCAAACAGGCCATGTGTTCCACTCTCGTATTGGCACTACTCGACTTCACCAAATCTTTTGTGATTGAATGTGATGCTTCAGGCACGGGTATTAGGGCTGTCTTAATGCAGGAAGGTCGACCCTTGGCTTTCACCAACTAACAACTAAGTGGGAAACATCTAGGACAATCTACCTATGAGAAGGAGATGATGACCATCATACATGCAGTAGATACCTGGCAACCATACTTATTGGGGCAGTATTTCCAAATCCGCACTGACCATTAAAGCCTCAAATATTTTTCGGAGCAACTCCTATCCTCGCCCCAACAAAATAAATGGCTGGCCAAAATGTTGGGATATGATTATGATATAATTTACAAGAAAGGGCGTGAAAATGTAGTAGTGGATGCTTTATCACGCCAATTTGAGGATGACAGCACCCTACTATCAATCTCTCTTCCCATTCCACATTGGATTGAAGAAGCCCGCAAGGAATGGTTTTCTCATCCCTCTCTCTCCCAAATCATTAATAACTTGAGAGCAGATCCTAATTCCACAATGGGTTACTCTTGGAAGGATGAGATTCTTCGCTACAAGGATAGAGTAGTGATATCACCGACATCCACCTTAAAAACGCACATTTTGGTAGAGTTGCACTCATCTCCCACCACAGGCCATGCAGGGTTTCAGAAGACTTATGCTCACACTCGTCGTTCCTTCTTTTGGATAGGCATGAAAACTAGCATTCTTACTTTTGTAGTTGAATGTGATGGGTGTCATTGTAGTTGAATGTGATGGGTGTCAATGTCACAAAGGAGAAACAGTAAAGTCCCCTGGCACCTTACAACCATTGCCCATCCCTGCCTCAATCTGGACGAATATTTCTATGGATTTTATTACTGGTCTTCCGAAGTTGAGCAACAAGTCAATCATCATGGGGGTTGTGGACAGACTTTCTAAATATGCTCATTTTTGCACCCTACCCCACCCATTTACCCCCACTTTGGTGGCCCAAGCTTTCATGGAGAAGATCTTCAAACTACATGGCGTGCCCACTTCCATTGTGTCTGATCGTGACCCGACCTTCACCAGTAACTTTTGGCAAGAAATATTCAAGCTACAAGGCACCCAGCTCCAACTAAGTACTTCCTATCATCCCCAACCTGATGGTCAAACTAAAGTTGTCAACAAATGTTTGGAGTCCTACCTAAGGTGCTTCACTTCTGAAAAGCAACATCAATGGGTACAGTGGTTACCTCGAGCTGAATGGTGGTATAATACTAACTATCATGCCACCATAAAGATGACTCCATATGAAGCAGTGTATGGTCAACTCCCACCTTCACCTACTTCTTACATCCATGGATGCTCTTAGGTGCAAGCAGTGCATCAACTCCTACAGAACCGTGCAACCATTCTAGCTCGTCTCAAACAAAATCTCCATCAAGCTCAGAATCGCATGAAGCAACAAGCAGACCAACATCGTTCAGAGCGCACATTTCAAGAAGGGGATCAGGTATTCTTGAGGCTACAACCATACAAGCAAACATCACTCACAAAGACAAGGGCTGTCAAAAATTAGCTCCAAAATTCTACGGACCATATCAAATACTTCAACACATTGGAGAAGTAGCCTACAAGTTAACCTTGCCACCAACTGCAAAAATCCATCCCGTCTTCCATGTATCATGCCTCAAGAAAGTGGTGGGGAAAAATTGCAGAATTCAAACCAGTCTACCTAAATTGGATGAAGAGGGTTCACTCTGGCTCCAACCTTAACAGGTCCTTGACACGCGAGAACGACATCTGCACGGCCACACGATCAAGGAAGTCCTCGTCAAGTGGAAAGACACCTCTCCAAAAGATGCGACATGGGAACCAACCACTATTCTTCAAAAGTTTCTGCAGCTTAAGCCTTGAGGACAAGGTTGTTTTTATGGGGTAGGGTGTGTTAGGGTCCAACCCTAACCCCCTTACTTATGTAATAGGATCGAGTCATAGTTATAGTTAGTTAAAAAGTCAATAAAGCATGTATTAATAATTGTAAGTGGTGGACCTGCATTTAAAGAAAGCGACCACAGTTAGTTGCAAACTGGCCATGGTATTAGATAGATGGTATTGAGAGAACCATGGTATTGCATGTATGAATCCTATATAAAGGATAGAGACTCCCCATTGAGGAGTGTCATGCCTTATTTTGTAATCAAGCTCTGCTCTGTTGGAGGTTGACCCCTCGAAGAGGCGAGTGAACATTGCTTTCATCATTGAATAATAAAATATTTGTTGTTTTCTCATTTTGTTCTGTGTTCTGGGTTGTATTTTTTCATATATTTGGTATTTTGGCATCTTCTCGCAGGTCAAGAGTGTAACAAAAAGAAGGCCCAAAGCAAGCCAGAGTCCATCCAGAACAATGGCAAGAAGAAGGACCTAAGCAAAGATAAAATGTTTTCACTGCCATGAATATGGGCACTATGCAACAAAGTTTATGTACAAGAAATCTAACAAGAAGCCTTCAGGAGGAACAGGAGGTGAAGCATTTGCCTCACAATTCAAATTAGACTTCACCCTGATTGCATGCATGGCAAGCACTGTAATGGGGAGTGTGTGGTATCTAGATTCAAATGCCTCGTTCCATATGACGGGATGCAAAGAATTCTTCAGTAACCTAGAGGAGAAGGATCTCTAGATGCACATAGAACTTGGGGAAGATGGATAGTACAATACCAAGGGAATTGGTACTGTAACCTTTAAGAGGGAGTTTGGCTCCCATCTTCATCTGAAAGATGTCATGTATGTACCTGGACAAAAGAAGACCTTGATATTTGTAGTTGTATTGGAGGATAGAGGCTATGATGTTTCTTTCAGTAAAGGGAAAGCCTTTCTGAGACATGTACCTACCAGGAAAGTGAAACGGATTGGAGTTAGAGTGAAGAACCTATACAAACTTGAGGTGGAAGCTTGTGCTGCACTGAGTAGTGAGGCAAAAAATGTGCAGAATCGAGATGTTGAAGAACTCTAGCATAGGTGCATGGGACCCTACACCATGGAGCCTTAAAAATCATGCAACAGATTACCACTAGTCTCCCGAAATGTACACTTGACCAGCATGATGTCTGCAAGGGATGCACATTGGGGAAATATGTCAAATCCACCTTCTAGGGCCGAGATAGCAAAGCTGGAGCAATCTTGGAGTGAGTCCACTCTAATGTATGTGGACCATTTTCTACAACCTCTACAGCAAAACACAGGTATTATATGATTTTCTTTGATGACTTTTCTAGAAATTGTGATTTCCATTCTGCATAATAGTAGAGGAAAATTGCAATCTCTTGATTTCAGTTTGATTTCATCTGTAGTAGCAAATTTTTATTAATTTCTACATTACCTCCTCATGATTCCTTTCTTGTGTAGAACTATTTTGAGGGATTTCATGAATCAAAATAACAGGCCCATCCAAGGGGTGGTTAAAAGTGACTTTTTAAGGATGTTGGACTACAAGTAGTATGTAGGGAAGGAACTAAACACTGGAGGAGAGGGATATGCTTCTTGTGTGGAAGGGATCAAAGTGGAGATTAAAAAGTAGAGTTATGTGGTTGAAAGATGGGGAAGAACGAAAGTTTTATAAAGGCTATACTGAGGGGAGGAAAGTTCAGAATACTATTTGGCGAATCAAAAATCAGAATGGGGAGGATGTATCCACTTTTGAGGGCATCTCACAAGCAACAATAAACCACTATAAATCTGCTTACACAGAACCCTGCAGAGAACATTGCAGATACCTTATTTGTATCATCTCAATTTGGAAGGATGGTGGTAAAAGAACAAAGTGCCACACAAATGAAACCTGTGGACAGAAAGGAGCTCATGAGAGTTCTAAAATCCTTTCACGAAAACAAATCCCCTGAGGATGATGAGTCGAAAGTAGATTTCTTAAGATTCTATGGACTGACGGAGGATAATCTCCTTGAAGTCACTAAAAAGTCCAGATCAAAAGGTAAGATACAGGGAGCTTTCAAATCTATATATATTGTAAATATCCCAAAGGCTGACAGACCCACTACTTTCAATTAATTTTGACCAATATCTATGTGTAACTTTTGTGTACAGGATCATATCGAAGGTCTTAAAGACTCATGCCTACACTTTCAAAGATCATCTCTAAGGAGCAGTTTGGATTTTTAGAAGCAACCATGATGCCATAGAGTAGCACATGAACTGCTTCATCCAATTAGGGTAAAGAAGATATATCGGTTTGTGACAAAGCCGGAATTTTCACAATCCTATGACAAGGTTAATTGGTCGTATATCAGATTGCTAATGATGCAAATTGGATTCAGCTTGGACTTTAATAGGTAGATTGAAGAGTTTTACTCCACAGTGAGCTCTTCAGTTCAGATAAATGGGATTTTCACCCTTTTCTTAAAACCATCTAGGAGTTTAAGACAGGGATGCCACCTGTCCTACCAACTTCTTTTGTTAGTTGTCGAGAGTTTAAGAAGGCTTGCAAAATCTAGCAAAATAGAGAAGGGTCTTTGAGACAGGGATCCCCTGTCCCACCTACTACTTGTATTGGTCGTTGAGGACATCAGCAGGATTACTTAATCTAGCAAAGATACAAGGGACTTTATCAGAGATCAAAGTGATTGGAGACATGTTTATCACCAATCTTGTTTGTAGATAACGTTCCATTGTTTAAGAATGACACTATTAAGGAAACAAAGGCTTTGAAGAAGATTCTAAAGCTATTCTGCATGGTAACTATCATGGAAATCAGCATCCTCCAATATACAAAATCTTTTCATACAGTAAACGAAGTGCAGAGAGATATGATTGTAAAATTCTAACATCTTATAAGGAGGTGCCCTTTGAATTGGTTCTGGCTTTATGCAAGGATGGTGAAAATGACATCGTCATAGAAAAACAAACGGTTGACTATAGGTGGGAGACTGAGACTCCACAAAAGTGTTATAGAGGCCACCCCTGTATATTGCAGCTCAATAACCTGCATATCAAAGCAAAATGTCGAACAAAATTGAAGGAGTATGAGAATCCTGTGAGTCAGCTCAAAGGATCAGGAGGAAATTCCTTTGTCTAGTTGGAAAAGTATTTCTATTCCCAAGTGTGAAAGGGTTGGCAATTGAACCATATTCAACATATTCACCACTTTTCCATGGCTACGGGAACAAAGGCTACATGGAGGGTTATATTAATCAATGGCTTATTGTGGGATTTGTTGGTTCAGAAATACGTAAACCCCCTCCATTATGTAAGGAGAACCCAGACTGTCACCCATCTCTATTTATAGTATCATTACTTACTAGAGGTTTGGTCCAATGTGAAGCCGTTGACTAAGGCGTCGTAGACTGGAGGGATTCATTCATGGAAGAAGCTCTTGAATTGTAGCTATAAAATCATGAAGTAAGAAATAATCTCCATGGTCTGCCTGTGATTGTCTTATGGGCCCTTTGTCTTACAACAAACACAACCATTTTCAATGTAGCCACATGGACCCCAGTTCAAGTTTACTACAAGATCCTCTCCATTTATGAATACGTGGAGACAAAAACAAACCACCCAGATCAGTTTCTCCGCTCCCCCTGATTTGGACTTCCCTTATGGGGTTTTTCAATGGAGCTTCTACAGGAAACCCTAAAAATAGTGGGGCTGGTGGAAAATTTATGCTTAGCAGAGATAAGGTCATTTTATTAAGATATGGGATGGGTCTGGGGGTAAACAAAGAGGCTGAAATCAAAGCAGCCTTAGTTTTGATGGCCCTGGCTAATGAGAACAGAATAGAGGGAAGAAGCATCTATGGAGATTCAAAGCTAGTCATATCCTGGCTAAAAAAGGTGTATCAGGCAATTAAAATCTTCCTAAAGGCAAAGATAGACAGAACTAACGATCTAGCCCAATCCATTCAGCAGATTCATTTCAATCATATACTGAGAGAGAACAACAAAGATGAGGATTTGGAAGCAAGGGAGGCTATAAAACCAAAACTTGAAGTTTGCAGGTGTGTTTATTTCAGACTGATCAAGATCCTGTCTTATAGAATAGAAGGGGTTTCTTCTGACATTTAAAAGCAGAGACGTCCTTTATATTGTGTGCCCTCTGTGGGCTGATATGTAACCAGTCTATATGCTCAAACCTGTTATAGAATCGACAAAGGATACAGCATTATGAATTGATAGAATTGTTCTCCCTTCTCTTTATAGGGAATGATAATACATCCTTTAGATTCTTGCAGACTTGTGAATACAAACTATAACCCTTTCAAGAAAAAAATAAAAGGTTAGGAACATACATACATACAGAGAGAGAGAGAGAGAGAGAAGCGATCTGTTTGTTGAGCCCAACTACAGAACAGCAATCCAAAGTCGAACCCAGATTCTACATGTGTTCCAGTAACTCAAAAGTACATTTCCATTGATCTTCAGGGAAAAAATTTCATGCCAACTCATTCCAGCTCACTAAATTCGTGATGCATAAGAAAATGACAAATGTGTCTTTGATTCTTGTGTTCCTTTTCATGTAAGAAAATTTACCATGCATAAATCAGCTCCTCTGAACACTTCAAATAGTTTAAGAGATGTTCATGGAGGAAAACAACTGAAACTCATCACGCGTTTGATTCCTTGCATCAAAAGCTGAAAAGTTGGCAACATGCACAGTTTAACCTTTCTGTCAGTTTATGGTCTTTCACAGTCATTGTCCTTTGTATCAAAAGTTGATATCAGTTAGTTTAGAAGTAGTATTTGGCCTTGATCATAAAATTTATCAGATAAAGCAGGCCAAATATGTACCATATGCACTATCTTTCGAAATTCAAGAAACACAGAATAGAACTGAGCCAATGTTTGATAATTGAGAAAATTGTGATGCTTCAGATTCCTTGATCGCAATTTGAATGGTAGCACAATACTAATTTTTTTCACTCTAAACGTCTTTTTCCCTTTTCCACAATAATGTTATATTAAATAGAAGTACACAAAGAAAATAAATTGCAGACAACCTTTAATTACTAATTAGATCTTTCAGTTTCACCTTCTGTCAGTGATAGTATACTATGCTAAGAAATTTCTAGACTGACCGATCCTAGAGCCATCACATTAGAGGCACTTTGATTACAAATTTTTAACACGTGCCTGCTTGAGCCTTACACTAATGTGAATTGTGTCAGCAATCCAGTTTGCCATTAAGAAGGAACATATACAGGGAATTTTTCCTTTAAGTTATAGTAACCTTTAAAGTAATCTGACCTTGTGTCCTTCCTCCCTTTCAATTCACTGTGTTCAAAGATGGTATTGAATGCATTTGTTTCTCTGTCCAGCTCAACAAGCTTGTCAAGGATTTTATCTTCACAGTGTATGGTCTGTTTGTTATCTCTAGTACTTGGATCTCCATCATCTGGAGAAACAAAAATCAACTTTGATAAACAGTCTTTCCAAACAGTCCTCTGATACTTCTCTTCTTCCATGGTTCCTGATGCCAAGAGGCGATATACGTAGACATGCTTCTTTTGCCCTAACCTGAAAGCTCGGCTTACAGCTTGCTTGACAATGGATGGGTTCCAGACTAGATCAAGAAAGACTACTCTTGAAGCCCCAGTCAAACTAATGCCCTCAGAACATGTCTTAATTGAGGCACACAAGACACGAGCCTCCCCATTTGGATCATTAAATTGGTCAATAATTGATTGACGTTCATCTAAAGGAAGGGTTCCATCTAGCTGAAAAATCTCCTTGCCTTTTCTCCATGAGAAATGCATCTCAAACATTTCCACCATGTATGCTAAAGGTGGAATGTTTTGACTGAATAGCAACACCTTTTCCTCGATGACTCTGGAGAGCTGCACAAGGTCAAGAACAAATTTCGCTTTTACACCTTGACGGGGGTCTTTTCTGATAGCTTCAATATGAGGAATATCGACACCAGAAAGTTTTCTATAGCCAAAGTCCCTATAAAGTGATGGATGGATGGACACACAAGAAATCATAGTTTCATATTCAAAATTGCTGAGTCTCTGGATTCTGTCTTCCAAATTTATCTGATCTAAGATGGTCTGTTGAATTGAAGACGGTCTTAAAATGATAGCAAAATCCCTTAGTCCAGGAAGGCTGTTAAGAACTCTTCCTTCATAATAATGGACAAAATCATCAGTCATAATCCTGAACTTCACAAGGGTTTGATTAAATTCTTCTTTTCCATTCTGAATTTTATTCCCAATTTCATCCATGAACAACTTTCTTAATCTGTTCTCGTTCTCTTCAGATGGTTCCTTGTGGGATTTATTGTTAGCGATTACTTTGCTAGGGCATATGGATTGCCTAGAGCTTCGACCCAAGAAGCGATCAACAAAAGTTGGCCTTACCACATACAAGGTGTTGAAAAGTTCTCTGAAATTATTCTGAAAAAGAGTTCCAGACAGTATAATGCGCTGTTTCGTCTTCACCTTTTTCAATGATTTCCATATCTTCGATTGGTTATTTCGAGCTTGGTGACCTTCATCGAGAATAAGAATACCTGGGCTCTCCAAAAGCAATTTGCCAACAGTCTGAGCTTCTTGAGATGGGATATGTTTTCCTCCACAAGTTAGGTACACAAAAAGATTGTAGCTAACAGCTAGCACACTTTTTCTTTTGTGCCACTCATTCAACATTACCAGACGACGCATATTTTTCCACCTTCTTCCCCTGAAATTACCACCCCTGCCCATGTGAACAATGTCTGTATGTTCATCATTAGAACATAATTCTTTCCAAAAGGTTTTCGATCTATTTAGCATGTATACTGGAATGTCTACACCCCACTTCTTGAACTCTCGTTCCCAAGGTAAAAGCATGTTAAATGGAGCAATAATGAGAGGTCTGCTTCTTGGGAAGAATTCCAGGTAGGTCCTAAGAAAACTTATGATGAGAAATGTTTTTCCTGTCCCTGGAGCATGAGAGATAATACAACCTCCTACCTCTTCAGATGTAGGAGGCTTAATCTTTTCTGGAATCAGTCCTCCCCCAAGATTTCTCCACAGGAACTCAAACCCTTCTTGCTGATGAGTGTACATGTTTTCTTTTAGGTTTGGAATAAGGTTCCAGACAGAGTGCTCTGTAGGACAAAGTAATTCAAAGGATGAAGATTCGCCATGGTCTTCAGAATATAGGTCTGTCAAGTATAATGGAATCTCTACATCATAATCCCATCTTTTCCGCTTTCTTCCAGCCTCTACAATCTACACAATTCAACAAGAAATATAACAGTTAAAATTACTTGCATATGTAAGACTTTAACATCTTATAAACTAAATCTGTTTTCCCTGGTTTCAAAAGCTTATTCCTACATATTATCTATAGTTTTCATCCATCTATTGCATGACAAATAGCAGTATCTTTCAAATTCAAAATGCCCACCAGTGACGGGAAAATGCCATCTATTTCTTGCTTCACGAATTTGCAAACACTGCAGACAATTCCAATCTCCTCGTCTAAAGCAAATGCATGCTCACCCATGCAGAAAATATCAGGCACGTCTATTTCAGCTTCAGACGAGTCCTCAGGATTTCTGGAGTTCATCTGATCAATCAATCATAACAGTGTTAGCATGCCACATACTTGTCTCTGATGCAGGCATGCATATAAGCAGACACGTGCATATGATGAACTGGCTACAAAGCATTGGCATATCTCCAGTTAAAATATTATGTCAGTAGAGTATGGGATATGCTCACAGAGATGCCAACTAGATACGTTACTGAAAGAGATCACATCTGATATAAGACAAACATGCAGAAACATATATGCAGTAAAGCACTGTCATGGATGAGAAATGATACATGACTGTACTTCTAGATACGTTGCTGAAAGAGATCACAGCTGATATAAGACAAACATGCAGAAACATATATGTAGTAAAGCACTTTCATGGATGAGAAATGATACGACTGTACTTCTAAACAGATTTAATACATTTGGTGAAATATATGCAATCTTTTTCCTTTTTGAAAAATATATTTCCATAGAACTGTTTACAAACAGCAAATAAAAAATGTGGAAGGGTATAATTGAGTTTATGCCAGAATTAGCTACGGCATATAATGATTTTGCATCTTTTATCAATAAAACACCTTTAGCCAACAACTGGTGATGTTCCTCATCACACCACATTGTACAAAAAGCGGGCAAAGAACTGGCCTTATGCTCAAAACAAACCTACAGCTGACCTTCCTAAGGATGAATAGAGAAGAAACTCTCAAAGATCACCAAATCCCAATGACAGAGGACCATAATAGATAGCTACCATCAGCAAACAAGGCTGCATGCCAGTGAATACTTCCCAGAAGAAGAACTGAATATTGGTCTTGCATATACTTCCAACAATTCTTAGCAAACTGGTAATTCTAAAAGATATACTTCACCATCTCAAAATGATGACAAACAGGTCAAAGACCATCGAAGAGCCAACTCTTTGCCAACCTGGCCTGAAAGGAATCTCTTGATAAATGGCCAGCCATGCAAATACCTGTAGCTTATAGGAAACCCGAACTGACCAGATTTTGTGCAATCTGCATACCCAGCTATCCCCTAGATCAAACTGAAACCCACCTCACATTGATAAAAAGAATTGACAAATGCTGCTAACACAACACCAAATAGATCCCTTGTTAATCATACCACTATAAATGTCAACCAAAACTCTACCCCCAATTTCTCCAATAGGGTATCGACATTGCAATATTCATTTGGTACAAGTCCTCTTGGGGGATTGACCCAACTACCTTCATAAAAGATGGTTTGTATGGGAGAGGCAAAACAATACTCATGTACCAAGGCACGCCATTCTTTCCAAGAACACACCACTCTATTACACAAATCCTGCCAAAAGAAACTGTCCCTCTTACTCAAACAAGCAGCCTGGAAACGTGTCAACTTTGCAATACAAGTACCCTAAGACCTTGAGCACTCTAGGGATTAGTGCAATCGGTTTAATTTCATTTTAAGGTGATCAATGCACTCTAGGGATTAGTGCCTTAACCTACTATGAACAAATGGAGTCCTAGGGGAATTAAATGTCAAGAAGGACCTCATTGGAGCGAGGGGGGATACACTAAGGAATCCACTTGTAAAACCCTAGCTACTATTCTTGTGAGGGGAGAAATTAATTATATGGTCTGCACACTTGGAGTTTCCTTATAGGTTATTAAGAAGACAATTCTACATGTAACAATGAAGCAAAGTTTCACCAATGATAAGGATTTAGACATGGAGAAATGGAAAACCTAGCTAAAACATTTAAATCATGCAAAATATCAAAAATCAGCAATAAACTTACAAAATTTTCGAAAATAGCTCCTCTTTCGATCCAAGAATAGCGTCTCCAAGCAAAAAGTCACATCAAATAGGAATTTGCATCCACAAAAGAATACATCAAGGCCAAGTAGCGAAAATGTTACTAGTTTGTACTCCTCTTGTTGAAGAATGTAACTACTTTCGTTTTCATAATTTACATTTGACTCATGTCTTGATGTAATTCGTGTGTATTGATCAAAAGGAGAAAGAAAATGTAAAAGAAAATTATTTATGAAGCATGGGTGTTGTCGCTGAAACTGTACACTAGATTGCGACAACGCTCAGGACAAAGGTTGTCTCTCTGATCCCTGCCCTCTCTGTTTAATATGTCTCCTAATTGCAAACTATGGGGGGTAGTCCTTATGGATGAAGAGATGAATTGCTTGTTGGAAACCAACAAGTAAAGGAGACACAATTGAATGGCCTAGTAACTTGGTTGATATTAATAGGAAAGTATGATTATAAAGCACCAACAGGGAAGTATGATTATTAAGCACCACTTAATTAGATTTATTGAGATTGTTAGTTCAAGACCAGTGCCTTTAAGATTGATTACCTGCACAATTTGAATTATAATTCCAAGTCACCGAATGAACAGTTGTTGCAATATGCAAATTCTATCCTATATGAAGTGCAGGACCTAGTTCTATGTGAGATGCAAGCTCTTGGTTATTTTTAATTATATGCCTAATCTAGATTTATCCTTCTCCTCAATTTTTGGAGTTAATCTCAAATGAAAGTTGTAGAGAGAAGTCCAAAGGAAAGAGGTTAAGGCCTCATTAATGATACCTACCATGGAGTTCTAACCAGATATGTGTCTTCGTTTGTACAAGGGTTGCCCGCAAGAGAACTGCAAGGTCACCTATGCTAACTGTGAACGAGGGTCTAGAATCCTCAAATTGCTTCAAGAAAGTGATCCTATATTCTTACAACCAAGCTTATACTTGGAGGTAAATTTCATAAATGCAATTCTAGTCCTAGAATGAAATGCAAAATGTGATTGATTGCTCCAATGAGATTATTAAGCAAATTAAGTGCTTCAACAAGATTATATCATTTGAAAACAAGATGCTCACAATGACGTTTAACACAAGATTACAAGAGTAATTAAATGAAGCACTTAAAGGAAAATTGGAAAGATTATCTCAATGAAGCAAGAGAAGCAATACCAATTAAACACAATTACCAATTTCTAATTACTTCAAGAGCTTATTAGATTTCTGTTACGTCAATATCACATATGTTACTTAAGCACTGCTGTATAAAAAATCAGTAAAGTAATAATTCTTTTTAGAGATTGCTAACATTGATTAACAATCAATGCTAAATCCACAATGCAATGATGCAATGACAATGCAAAAAGAAGAAATTCAAGGCAAGAGTTATATGACCAATTCACCAATAGATTTCTCACAATGCTATCACTTCAAAAATACACCAGACTTAGCAAATCAGGCCAACAGAATATTAATGTTAGATCAGTCCCAAAACTCTTCTTGTAATGCAACCAATTCAATGTTTATTTAGCCCTTTAATCAAGATGATGATTATTTTATTGATTTGGGGTAGCATCAGATGTGCTCTAGCCATGAAAATTGGTGGAGAGGCTAAAGCACATGAGATCTCCATGACCCAGAAATGGTTTGCGCAGATACTAACCAGTTTGGGAGATATTAAAATAATTATTATTTTTAATGGAGTTTCTAAGTCCAAACTTAGGAAAAATAAAATATTAATGGGTATTAATATAAAACTGGGTTAGAAGGTTCCAAAAGTCATGGATCAAGCAAAATCTAATCCTAGCCGTTGATTAGAGATTTAATCTCGGCCGTTGATGGACCAACAAAAAAAGTATAAGAGGAGGCTTGAGGGTCAGTTGGAGAATACACTAGAGTGATCAGTCATTCATTTTGTTAGAGCGGGGTTGCTAAGAAAGTTGAATCACTGATCAGCAGCGAGGGGCAGTGAGTATGAGGCAGAGAGGCAGGGACAATATTGGGAGACTAGCACAGAAGCGGAGAAAGCCAAAGCAGCAGCCAGTCCAGGCCATGCAGAGCCCAGTAGAGGCAGCGCAAAGCCTAGACAGACTGTGTCATCCACGCAGAGGGCAGAGGGAGTGACGCAAAGGCTCCCAGAGGTTGCGCAGTGTCTCAGAGGGCTAACGCAGAGAATCCTAGGGCTCATGTAGGTCAGCAGGAGACTGACGCAGAGGCTAGAAGGGCTAGTGCTGAGCGTCAGTTGTGCCGGAGAGAGTTTCTTGGGACAGATTTTTTTAATACATGTTTCCCGATATAGAGGTATTTTTGCCATATATTTTTCTCTGTCCGATGAGCCAGTTTAGGCACCCAGTTGTACTCAGATAAACTCCATAATAATATAACCCTCTAAATCGCTACACCAGTATTCCCACATTGGGTTTTTCCGGGGACATTGGTCGAAAAATAACGGTGTCACTTGTGTGCTTGTTTTCTTTCAGTTGATGATCTGTAGATGTTGATAGTGTACTTGTGTTTATTTTCAATATTTACATGGTAAATAACTTGTTAAGTAACTAAACAAGCAGGTGAAATAAACCAGATAGTACAAGAAGAATTTCTAACGGGCTAGACTTAGAAATTTCAACATGGTATCAGAGCATGGTTGCAGATCACAGGAAAACTGAAGGCATCAACCGAGCAGAGCATTTGTAGCAGATTCAGTTGTCCCGAGTGACAGAGTTGATCCTTGCAGAAGGCAACAGAGGAAGGAGTGACGCAGAGGGACTACGTCATCATTTTGGGCTAGAGAAAGGCAGTGCAGAGGCTAAGGGAGGCAGAATCAAGCTCACGCAGAGACCAAGAGAGCTAACACAGTTGGCTGGGGGAGTTGATTTGTCGGTGTCGGGATTGTGTACAGCCAAGTGGTTTAATCCTTCAATTGCTGGGGTATAGGAGGCTGTGGGTAATTTGCGGTGTGAAGCTGGTGGGGTACTGTGGTCAAAACAGTACCTAACCGGGCAAGACCAAGGGGGAGGGAGTTGCTGCCAAGGCGGATTTCTAGCCAAGAAATCTGGATCAATGGTGCAGTTGCACAGACGATCGAATTGGGGCAACTTGATGTTCGCGGAGGGATTTCTAGAAGGGAAATCAAGACTCAGAGGGAGTTGAACCGAGAACTTCCAGAGGGGAAGTTGAGAGACTCGGCAGGAATCAAACAAAGGACTTCCAGGAGGGAAGTAGAGAGACTTGAAGGAGTTGAAAGAAGAGCAACGAGATGGCCGTGAATGGGCTAAGAGATCAGGATAGGCTAGACGGAGTGTCCAACTTTGGGGTCTGGAAGGCTAGGATCTTGTCTATTCTAGACAGACATCGCCTCAAGGGCTTCGTCACAAGAGTGATAGCTATCCCCGTTGTCCCAATAGCTAATGAAAGGTACGAGGAGGCAATGGCTAAGGCTAAGTGCATCATCCTTGATGGGGTCTATTGACCACTGGAGTGGCACTTGATGATTATATGAAGACTCTATGCCCAAGGATGATCCAGAGAACACTTGTACCATCAGATATCATCGGTCAACAGATTGTTTTAACTCTACTTCTATCTTCTCATCATATTTCTTATACCCAAATTCCACACCCTACGAGGAATTGTAATAAGTGATACTAGTGTGATGAGTTTTGAGTCTGTAATAGGCCTAGGATGTTGGGACTTGATCAGCAAATGAGTACACCTTGGAGTGTTTTGTTTATCGGATTAGCTATCCCTTCTTTTTCAGAGACGATAATTTTTTGGGTTTTTTCACTCACTTTTTACCCCAAAGCCGGGGTGACGGTTTGAAGGTTGAGCCCTTGGGACATCTTAGTGTCTAGAGTCGATGTATATTACCATACTAGATCACACAAAAAAATTCGTGGAATTTGGTTAGGTCTAGGTAGTCATTTTTTATTTTTTTAGATTTCTTGCAGTGTAGATAGCTGCATACTAACATAACTTGAAACAAGCATGAAAGAAATAATGACATGAGGAAATAAATAGAATCATAACAACAAGTCAAGAATTTACCACACATGCAAGGAGAAGAACACCATCACGCTTTACCCCAAAGACTGTTGTATTACATTGCAAGTAGTGAATACAATCCCACAGAGTCTCCTCAAGCACAATAGCTCGTATTACATGATACAATATGAGAGCCCATGGATCTACTATATAGAACGTTGCGAGAAAATCCCAATGAAGAATGACAATGACAAATGGCATTGGAGCCAATTTCAATGTAGAAGTGATTAACTAGGTGGCATGAGGTGACAATCCCAAAGAGAAATTCGAATTTGTTGAATGGAGCTCTAATGCCAAATGTAAAAATCGAATTCTAGCAAGTGGACATCATTTTCTTTTTCACTTATGTGCCAAATTTGTATTTTATGATAGAATGACAAGTGTATATGGGTGGTAACCCATGTGGGGACAATTTCCCACAAAAATCTCCACCAAATATTCTCCTAAATCCTCCCAAATGTGCATTAACTTCACAAATTCGAATTTCCAAGCAAATAGCTCTCCTTTAAAGCTAGAAAGTTTGAGAGGTGTAATTTTGATTACCCAACCTCTTGGATTATACCTTGCTACGAGAGCCCTGAAGAGGAGTAGTAGGACTGGCAGATGTCGGTAGAGACAGATGCAGATGAAGCGGCGGAGAGTGCTATAGTGTAGGAGTCCCAGGGCAACGCGAGACTAGCAGGCTGAAACAGTGCGAGAGGCACGGGAGTGTTGCACCAGTGCAGGATGGCACAGAGAGGTATGCAACAATGTGAGATGTAGGGAGTTGTTGCAGCAGCGCAGAGGTCAGTAGAGGGAGCACTTGTTAGCGGCAGAGGGAGCTTCAGCATCGGGAGTGTCTCTAGCTTGACATGGATGTCAGAGTTGGGAGGATCAGTTACTTACTTGTCGATAACTGAGTTGCAATGCAACAGTTAGCAATGGCAGTGCTATGGGCAGCACGATACAGCATGATGAGAGGGGATGCAATGCAGATGCAGTGCTGGGAGAATGGACTAGCAACAGCACGGATGCAGAGGGAGTTGCCGTATGGATGCAACAGTGGCAGTGGCAGGGCCATGGGAAGCAGTTCAGGATGCAGCAGTGCAGAGGATGTTGGGCGAGGAGGCCTAGCAACAGCACAGGGACCGATGCTGGATCATTAGGGTGATGCTTAGTGTGGAGTATTACTAGAGCATAGTCCTTGCTAAGAAGGAGTGTTGATTTGGGGTAGCATTGGATGTGCTCTAGCCATGAAAATTGGTGGAGAGGTTAAAGCACATGAGATCTCCAAGACCCATAAAAGGTTTGGGCAGATTCTAACCAGTTTGGGAGATATTAAAATAGTTACTATTTTTAATGGAGTTCCTAAGTCCAAACTTAGGAAAAATAAAATATTAATGGTTATTAATATAAAACTGGGTTAGAAGGTTCCAAACATCATGGATCAATCCAAATCTAATCTTAGCCGTTGATTAGAGATTTAATCTCGACCATTGATGGACCAACAAGAAAAGTATAAGAGGAGGCTTGAGGGTCGGTTGGAGAATACACCAAAGTGATCAGTCATTCATTTTGCTAGAGCGGGGTTGCTAGGCAAAGTTGAATCAGTGATCAGCAGCAAGGGGCAATGAGTACGAGGCAAAGAGGCAGGGACAATACTAGGAGACCAGCACAAAAGCGGAGAGAGCCAGAGCAGCAACCAATCCAGGCCACCCAGAGCCCAAAGAGACTACGCCATCCACGCAGAGGGCAAAGGGAGTGACCCAGAGGCTCCCAAAGGCTGTGCAGTGCCTCCAAGGGCTAATGCAGAGAGTCCTAGGGCAGACGCAGGTTAGCAGGAGGCTGACGCAGAGGCCAAAAGGGCCAGCGCTGAGCTTCAGTTGTGTCGAAGAGGGTTTTGTGGGAAAAGTTTTTTGAATACATGTTTCTGGATATAGCGGTACTGTTTTTGTATATTTTTCTCTATCGAGTGAGCCGGTTTAGGCACCTAGTTGTACTCAGATAAACTACATAATAATATAATCCTCTGAATAGCTGCACCGGTTTTCCCGCATTGGGTTTTTCCAAGGACATTGGTCCAAAAATAACGGTGTCACTTATGTGCTTGTTTTCTTTCAATTGATGATCTGTAGATGTTGATATTGTACTTGTGTTTATTTTCAATATTTACATGGTAAATAACTTGTTAAGTAATTAAACAAGTAGGTGAAATAAACCAGATAGTACAGGAAGAATTTCTAACGGGTTAAACTTAGAAATTTCAACATCTTTGGTATATTAGGCTTACTTAAATGAGTTTTTAAGAGCAAGATGCCAACAATTAAACTGTTGTAGCAAGTATATCAGACCTTTGCAAACTCAGATCAGACTTCTGCAATATGTATCAGACTTCAAAAATGCATAGGACAACCAACATAATTTAACTAGCTTGATGAATTAAACCCTTATAATCAAAGTGTGATGTCTTATATGAGTTGTTAGCTTATATTGGGGTTGCTTAGGCTTATATTTTGATTTATATGCAACTAAAATCTTAATGTTCAGATTTAATTGCTTATGACAGTTAAAAAAAGAGAGAGTTAAGGAGAGAAAACCCTCAAGGCCTAGTGGCCTAGCTTCAATAGCAAGTCTACAAAGTCGAGGCAAGCTTAGGGCCCAAGATGAAAAGTATTAACAACGATTTGACCTTTGAATACCTACAACCACCAAATGTTAGCTTGTAAGCAAGGAAGAAGGTCACCAAAAGCCCACAGCCAAGACAAGATCAGCCTCCTAGACTAGCTGATAGGGAAAATGACTTCAAATTGACGAAGTGAAGCCTCCAACAAGTGTAATATTCTTGCAAGCACAAGGATTAGCCCCTTGAAAAGAAAAGAAAAATAAATAAAAAAAAAAAACCTCAATGATAAATTATGCAAATGGCTAGGGTTTAGAGGCCCTCTAGGGCTGCAGCTAGGCTTAGAAGGCCTAGGAACCCTTGTGGCTAGGTCCAAAAGTGGCCTTGAGGCTAGCAGCTAGGCCTCCAAGGGCTGGAATGGTGAATCAAATAAACTTTTGTCCCTTGAAACCCTTACTTGATGGAAAATAAGCCTAAAAAACCAAGATTAGCTCCCTAGATGAAAAAAATATAATGGAGAATCACTACAAACTCTTGCCACATATTGTATTAAGCCTGCAAAACAAGAAATTAGCCTTGAAATCCCTTGCAAGAATCGAAATTGAGGCCTTCTAGGGCTTCGGCCTAGGCTTGGAGGTCTGATTAGGGCTGCAGCCCTTTTGGGGAGGCCTAAAATGGTTGCGGCTAGGGCTTTAGCCCTCTAACCACAACGACTAGGTCTGGGATGGCCTTTAGCCTTTGCGGCTAGGCCAATATAGCCTCAAAATGTTGCAAATGCCCAAAAAATGGCTTCAACTTTGAAAATCCACTTGAAAATCAACTTCAAAAAATATTTGTTCAAGAAAAACCCTAGTTGTAGCTGCAAAAGAGCCCTCTAGGGCTAGCATTTCCTCTTCCAACCCCCGCGTCCAAATTTGGGCACTTGGGTCTTATACACCTTGGTATCTAGACCATAGATCTACCTTCAAATGCAAAAACACTACCACTGGATAAGCTGGACGACTTCCTTTAATGTTGACGTTGGCCCCAAAACCCCAACAGTTTGGGCTGAATAATGGCTAATTACTTCTGCTTTAGATTTGCCTTTGAAATGCTGAAATCAAGTGCCTACAAGAAGAATACAAAGAGCCCAAGACACAAAATCTAGAAATTTCTCAAATAAAAACCCAAAATTATTACTTATAAATGATAAAAATAACTTACAAGGGTTAGAGATATTTGCAAAATATTCACAAATTATTTACAATAATTTACAAGAGAAAATTAGCTCTATTAAGCAAATAAAACATTATTAGCACAAGTAAATTTTGAGAAAATATTTTGATGAAAAATAATTTTAATTTACTGGCCAAACTCTCCTACCAAAAATAAATCGTTAGATTAAAGCTCAAGGCCAAACAAGATCGATTTCCTCCATCATTCAATGTACTTGGGATTTCCCAAGGGCTGGAGTACCTGTAGATCTCTATTCAACTCAAAAGATTGATTGTTAGTTCAAAAGGACTTAGATCTATACTTAAAAGTTAAAACCCTCGAGATCTAGAGATACCTACTAGATCAAGTGAGTAGTAAATATATATCCAAGGTCCAACACCTAAGGCAAGAAACTTGTACCAATAGATGCTCCTACTACCAACTATTGAAATAACAATACTCAATAATATTTCTAATTTAGAGCATTAAGCACAAAAATACCAGCACATACCACAAATCAGTGAGACAAAAACACCTTGAATTGAACCCCAAAGTCTTTGTTAATGCAAAATTCTAGCAAAGCTTAGCTCAATACAAAATTTTCAATCTAGTTAGATCATGATTACAAGAGGAGCTTGAGAGCTTCCTTATATAGAAAAATGAGACGAATAACCTCTCCAAGTGGAAATAACGGTTAGCTTGACTTGATCCCAGAGAATAATGGCTGGTTGCTTCTTGATCCATGCCAAAAGCAAATCTTGTCCCTTGATCTTGAAAAAAATCGAATTTGTTGATGAAGGCCTTGATCCTAGTCCAAAAATCATTTTTTCCAAGCCCTTTTTCTTGAAAAATAATCTTTGACTCAACCACCATGGTCCAAAGACTTAATTTTTCTCAAAAATTCAACTTTTCCTTTGCTGGAGGACCTCACAAAATTATTTTCTTTTGGACCCACGAATTTCTTCTCCAAAATTTATTTTTTCCACTTGGAGGGTAATTAATTTTGTCATGTCCCTCCCCAAAAACATTTGTAACAGGCTTATCTCTACACAATTTTGCACAATTTTTCCAAGAGAACGGACCCTAGAAGTTTCGACTTAGGGACTTAGGAGAAATTCCGACCAGATTAGTTTGCTAATGGAAGGTGGGGGCCACCCATGTTGGAATTCAAACTGGGCAATTCGAATGGCTTGGAGGGAATTCGTATCATTGTTGGAGGGGCCCACATGAGGCAAGGGAAGGCCCACGAAGTCATAAGGAGAAGGAGCCTCTCACTTGGTCATTCATTCACTCGTGTATATCGAATTTTACTTGATTGTTTGCTCGATTTGCTTAGCGGAGTCAACTGGTTGTTCAACCACGAATCTCTCAAGCAAGAGATTCAACCTTACCTTCGGGGGACTTCAAGTGCCACCCTAGGAAGGCAGTTCCACAACATTTCAAGGAGTTCTAGGGAGTATCTACAACACAGTCATTCAGCTATCTTCAAGGAGTGCGTATTTCTGGGCCAACAGTTGAGAACACGCAGTGGAGGAAAGAGTTACCTTGGGCCAACCATTAGCCAAAGAAGCCAAGGAAACTGAAGGACATCATTGGGCTAGTATTTAGGAGGATCTTTGGGGCAAGATAAAGCATCAAACAGGCAGTTCGAATTCCAAGCTTGTAGGAAAACGCAGAGAGCCAGTTCAATCAATTCGTGGGTCTTAAAGGGGAAGAGCTACAATCCGGAATCATAGCTGGGGAGGAAGGAGATTCATAAGAGGGATCATCTCAATGATTTGGGGCATTTTCCAGGAGGTTGAGCAGCTACATTCCAGCAAGCTGAGTTTTGCAATTGCAGCTGAGGTTGGGCTCCTTAGGGGTCGAATTTCAGAAGTCTGAACCAGACAAAACCCTTCCTGGGTTTTTTTGGGTTTATGCTAAGGAGTAAGGAGTTGAAATCTCGTAATTTTTTGAGCACAAGAAGTAGTGATTCCAACCCTTCAATTTCAGAAAACATTGTAGTTTCTGGGCAGCGCAATTCAGTTTTGGTACAGCAGTTGGGGCAGCCTTCAATTCAGCATTTGCTCACCACTTGTCCATTGAGACAAGCTCAGGTGCACCATTCTATTTTTTCATTGTATTTTCCCTTGAAGAATTAATAAAATAGCTCAGCAGTTCTATATTTCTAGCATTTTCATGGGTGCCTGATGTAAATTTTGTTTTCTAATTGTTGGACTGTTTGCATGCTTGTTTATCACTTAATTTCCTATTTGGGAACACTACAATAGTATCAGAGCCTAGGTCTTGGCTCAGTTGTGGGGATTTTCTCCTATGACAGAAGGGGACCAACAGAACATTACATACAGGAGGCAAAGGTACCAGAGCAGTGAAAAAGAGATGGAAATCACTCCAGACACGGAGGACAGGGGGAAAGCAGTGATAGCAGAGGAAGATATGGTAGAGCCCAAGAGTAGGGAAGATATGGCTTTTGACAGCCTCTTGAAGGCTTTGAATGATTTGGCCAAGGGCCAGAAGCAGATGCTAAAGGAGATAAAAATGCAGAACGGGAGAGGACCACCCCTAAGGGATTCTTATTTGGGGAAAATTCTAGAGCCTCTCAGCGATTCGATCACCCTTCACCAGCAACACGACCACCATCAGCCAATGGCCCAACTCAAACCACACTGCCCTCTTTCGTGCCTGCGACACAGATTGAACCAGCAAAGGCTGAAGACCCCTCATAGATGGGAGAACACTTTAGAGAGTGGCAACCTATGGGTGCAGACTTCAGGGAAGCACTCTCTTTCAGAGATTTCTGCAAGCTCAAGTAGAATGAGAAGAGCAAAGGCTATGGAGGACAGGGCATGCAAAGCTATGAGCTGTAGAGGACCATAGGGAGGATGTACTTCCCTACATTCAATGGCACTGCCAAGTGCACTGCTTGGGCCTAGGTTCAGAAGATGGACACATATTTCTAGCTCAACCAGATGACAGAGATGGAGGTCGCGAAGATGGCCATGTTACACATGGAGGGGGAAGCCCATGACTGGGGGTTTCATGGTTTGACCACCCTGGGGCATGCCAATGTGGCTTCATATGAGGATTTCACTAGGAGGGTCGTGAAATGATTTGACCAAAGGGATTTGGAGGCCCATTTCAGGGAGCTAACCCAACTTCACCAGACAGGCAACCCAGATCAGGACATTTCAAAGTTTCAGTGAGTTTCAGTGATGGTCCCAGACCTATCTAATGCTTGGAGGGTGTATACATTGATTGAGGGCTTACTCGAGCCCCTACGTGGACTGGTAAAGTCACACAAACTCTCCACGCTGCAGGAGGCAATTATTTGCACTAGAGATTTGCAGGGGACCATCCCCAAGACCAAAACACCTTTTCCTGCACATACCCCTTTTCCCAAAAGGGGCATGACACTAGACCCCCACCTCAGAGAACCACACAAGGATGGGGGCAGCTGGATGATGAGACACGGAAGGACCTCAAGAGGAGGATGTTGTGCTTCACTTGTCGGGAGCCCTGGGCACCACGCCATCGATGCACCGCTGGCAAAGCACATTATATTGAGGTATTTTCAAACAGTGACCAAGAGGATGGGATGGAGCAGGAGTGGTGTGGGAGACAGTGAGAGTCTGGCAGATAGGGGACCACCACCACCACCTCCACAGGGAGGGGCGTCCTTTGCCCCATTCGAGGGAGTCCTTACTTCCTTATGCGGGGTGCCCAAATTCTTGACATTGAGGATCAGAGACACTATACAGGGACAACAGGTGTCGGTATTAGTTGACAGTGGGGCTACCCACAACTTCATAGATGCCCAGTTGGTTCAAAGTAGGGGCCTCACCACCACTGAATTTGAGGGCTTTTCAGTCCTGGTACCAGGTGACCGTACCATGCAATGCACTTGGTATGTACCCGCTTTCACAGTAGCTATGGGGAACTACACCATGACGAACCATTTCTTTGTGGTGGATGTGCCATACACCAACGTGGTGATGGGTGTCTAGTGGTTGTACTCTCTTAGGAGAGTCAATATTGACTGGAAGGAATTGGAGATGGAGTTCATCAAGCCGGATGGAAAATCAGTGGTCCTTAAAGGCATGCATTCATATCCACCCCAGGCAGTCTCAACACATAGGATGGAGGCAATTCTCGACATGGGGACTTAGCATGGGCAGTGGAGATGAGGGTTTCAGAGGTTGGACGACAGGTCCAACCACCAACTCCAGACATATAGGCCTTGTTGGATAGTTACGTAGTGGTGTTTGGGGATATTCCACCAAGGCAACTGCCAAACAGGGGATTTGAGCACACCATTGAATTGGAGCCAGGTGTGCAGACGGTGATCACTACCCCTTATAAGCATCCTAAGGCCTATAAGGATGAGATTGAGAAGTCCTTTTGCTCCTTTAGTAGTGTTGGTGAAGAAGGATGGAACCTTGCACATGTGCATTGACTACCAGGCCCTCAACAGGAAGGCACTGAAGAACCGGTACCCCATCCCCCGCATTGATGAGCTGATGGATGAGCTTAGAGGAGCCAAGTACTTCTCTAAGATAGATCTATGTTCGGGGTACCACCAGATCAAGATGAGGGATCAGGATACCCCCAAGACAAATTTTCAGTGCCATTATTCGACTTCCTGGTCATGCCATTTGGGTTAACCAACGCCCTGGCTACTTTTCAATCATGTATGAACCATGTGTTTCGGAGGCAGTTGAGGAGATCTGTGCTAGTTTTTTTCGACGATATCTTGATTTACAACAGGATGTGGGAGGAGCATCTCCAGCACTTGGAGGAGGTGCTACGTATTTTGGAGGAGCAACAGTTTTATGCCAAACTGTCCAAGTGTGAGTTTGGCCTGACAAAGATGCTCTACTTAGGGTATATCATTGATGCAGATGGGTTGAAGGTCCATGAGGAGAAGATATAAGCTATCTGTGATTGGCCAGTACCCAGAGATGTGACAGCGTTGAGGAGCTTCTTGGGCATCTGCACTTATTAGCGGAAGTTCGTCAAGGGGTTTTCGTAGTTGAGGGGCTTTTGCATGGACTAATGAGGCACAGGCAACTTTCGATCGCCTCAAGGAGGTGATGAGCAGTTGTCAAGTTTTAGCACTTCTGGACTTTTCCTAGCCCTTCACGGTGGAGTGTGATGCATCCAAGGAGGGAGTTGGAGTAGTAATATCACAGGATGTGCACCCGATTACTTTCAAGAGTCAAAAGCTCTTACCCCATGAGCAGTCATATTCTATATATGACAAAGAGATGTTGGCCATCATGCATGCAATGGCCAAGTTCCGACAGTATTTGGTGGGTAATAGGTTTTGGGTGAAGACTAATCACAACAGTCTTCTTCATTTCATGGGGCAACAAGGCCTCAATGACAGGCAACAGGGATGGGCCAGCAAGGTGCAGGCCTATGACTTCGACATAGAGTATGTGCAGGGAAAGCACAATGTGGTGCCTGATGCTCTATCACGGAGACCCACAGGCCTATCACTCATGAGCATCTACCATGATTGGAAGGCTCAGTTATTGTTGGAGTATTCCAAGGATAAGAGGGCATGTGAGATTCTGGAGGGTACCCACGCAGATGATAGCTATCGGGTGATGGATGTCGTCATCTACTACAAGGGGCGCATATTTTTAGTGCCCAGCTCACAGTTGAAGGAGAGAGTGCTCCAGGCAGCACATGACTTGCCATTGTCAGGGCATCAGGGGTTCAGGAAAACATACATGGCATTCAGGGAGTGCTTCACATGGAAGGGCCTCAAGGGGGACATGCTGAAGCACGTACAAGAGTGTGAGGCATGTCAGAGGAACAAGGGGGAGTTGATTCACCCTGCACGATTGTTGCAACCGCTTCCTATTGATTTGAGGTAGCATCGGATGTGCTCTAGCCACGAAAATTGTTGGAGAGGCTATAGCACATGAGATCTCCAAGACCTAGAAATGGTTTGGGCAAAATCTAACCAGTTTGAGAGATATTAAAATAATTAATATTTTTAATGGAGTTCTTAAGTCTAAACTTAGGAAAAATAAAATATTAATGTGAATTAATATAAAACTGGGTTAGAATGGTCCAAAAGTCATGGATCAAGACAAATCTAATTTTAGCAGTTGATTAGAGATTTAATCTCGGTCGTTGATGGACCAACGAGAAAAGTATAAGAGGAGGCTTGAGGGTCAGTTGGAGAACACACTGAGAGAGATCAAGAACTCGATATTCTGGGGTAGGGTTTGCTGAGGAAATTGAGTGAAGTGATCTGAGTTGCTCCTGAGGGGCAGTGAATACATAGCAGAAAGGCAGAGTTAGTACCAGAAGCATCAGTGCAGAAGCTGGGAGAGGGTTGACGCAGAGCTAGCTAGAGGCCACGCAGAGGCAGCCAAGAGTTGTGCAGAGCCTAAGGAGGGCCATCATGTGAGATGCAGAGGCTCCATAGGCTTACACAAAGCCCCAAGAGGTTGATGTTGGGCCAGAGAGGCTGACGGAGACCCTAGAGGCAGCACTGGGAGATTTCATTAGACATATTGGAGCTGGAGAGTTGAATAGGGTGACACAGTCCCTATCAGGGTGACGCAAAGCAGCAGAAGTTGCATTGTTGTTGTGGGAACGTTCATCCGGTGTTTTAGCCAAAATATTTGTCTCCGACTGAGAGGTACTACTGCCGAAGGCATTCTTTGTTGGGTGAGACATTTCTGGCACCCTGGTTGTATTTTGAAACTGCATAATAATAAAACCCTCTGAATAGCTACATTGGTTTTCCCGCATTGGGTTTTTCCGAGGACATTAGTCCAAAACAATGGTGTCACTTGTGTGCTTGTTTCTTTAAGTTTATGATCTATGTGTTGATACTGTACTTGTAGTTATTTTCAGTATTTACATGGTAAATAACTTGTTAAGCAACTGAAGTAGGAAGAAATAAACCAAATAGTACAAGAAGAGTTTCTAACGGATAGAATTAGAAATTCCAACACTTCCCATCCCCGAGGGGAAATGGGAAAGTATCTCCATGGATTTCATCACGGGCCTCCCCACAATACAGGGCAAGGGCTGAATTTATGTAGTGGTCAACTAGTTGACCAAGTATGCCCACCTTTTCGCCCCCTACCAGATATTCAGCTTCACAGGTTGCAGAGTTGTTCTTTAGGGAAGTCTTCCAGTTACACAGGCTTCCTAAGAACATTGTGAGCGATAGGAATAACCGGTTCATGGGAGGCTTTTGGTAAGAGATTTTTCAGGTTGGTTGGTACCAAGCTCACCCCTAGCACAAGCTACCACCCCCAAACAGATGGCCAGACAAAGCGGGTTAATCAGTGGCTAGAGGGGTACCTGAGGAACTACTTCACTAGGCAGCAAAGGGCTTCGATTCGGTGGCTGCATTTGGGCAAGTATTGCTACAACACCACCCACCACACGTCCATTGGTATGATTCCTTTCCGTCCCTTTTTTGGTTATGATGCATTATCTTTTGCTGATGTTGTTTTTGGAGATAGTCAGGCCCCAAAGGCCAAAGATTAGATCCAAGAGAGCCAAGACATCCTCAAGGCTCTCAAGGATAACTTAGTGACAGCGCAGAACCAGCAGAAGGTGTATGCAAACCGGCACCGAACCGAGAGACATTTCGAGGAGGGGGATTTGGTGTACCTCTAATTACAGTTGTATAGGTAGTCTTGGTTGAAGCAGAAGGGAGGCGAGAAGCTACAACCCCATTTTTATGGGCCATATAGGGTGATGAGGCGAGTTTGGGAGGTGGCCTATGAGCTGGAGTTGCCTCCGGGAGTAGCAGTCACAATATATTCCATGTCTCATGCCTTAAAAGGGTGTTGGGGCAACCGGTGACAGCAACAGTAGAGTTACCCCCATTGGATGATGAGGGCCACTTGGTTTTGGAGCCTGAGGCCATATTGGAGAGGAGGGAGAGGAATCTGAGAAGCAGGACCATCAGGGAGTTCTTGGTACGCTAGAAGAACTTGCCGAATGAGGATGCCACTTGGGATGGTGAGCACATTTTGGAGCACCCAACTCTGAAGTTGCTTGAGGGCAAGCAACATTTGGGAGGGGGGATTGTCATGTCCCTTCCCAAAAACATTTGTAACAAGCTTATCTCTACACAATTTTGTACAATTTTGCCAAGGGAAAGGACCCTAGAAGTTTCGACTTAGGGACTTAGGAGAAATTTCGGTCAGATTAGTTTGCTAGTGGAAGGTGGGGGCCACCCACGTGGGAATTCGGACTAGGCAATTCGAATGGCTTGGAGGGAATTCCTATAGTTGTAGGAGGGACCTACATGAGGCAAGGGAAGGCCCACGAATTCATAAGAAGAAGAAGCCTCTCACTTGGTCATTTAGTCACTCTTGTATATTGAATTTTACTTAACTATTTGCTCAAGCTTCTTGGCTGAGTCAACTGGTTGTTCAGCCACGAATCTCTCAAGTAGGAGATTCAACCTTACCTTCGGGGCACTTCGAGTGCTACCCTAGGAAGGAAATTCCATAGCATTTTGAGGAGTTTCGGGGAGTATCTACAACATAGTCATTCAACTATCTTCAGGGAGTGCGTATTTCTGGGCCAATAGTTGAGAACATGGAGTGGAGGAAAGAGCTACCTTGTGTAACAGCCCAAAATAAACATGTAATTAATCAACTAATTAACATCAAGTTCAAAATATGAGTAGCACTTACCTGTGGTTGAAGTCTGCTTACTGCAACAAGGTTTTGGGGACGACTCTCCACCCAACCGTAGGCTTAATTGTGCAAGGTCTTGCTACAGCTGGCCACCCTCGAGCCCTCAATCAACGTACTACTGCCAGTGAATCCTCTGTCTTAGAACACTATTATCCCAAGAGAATGAATAATAGAATCTTGGAATGATGGAATGCCTCCCATCCTCCTCACCATCTAATAAATAGAGCAAACATTGGAAAGGGAACCACATGCACACACTCCATGTGTCTACATGCAACTTTATTGCTTTCATGTTTTATTTCTTTTTGATAGCTTTACTGACTTTTTTACTGTTTTCTTGTGTTATTTCTATTTATTTTTATTTAAAGCTTTAGTATGGTTATTTATTATTTATTACTTTTTTATTTTTTTATTATTATTTTGTTTTATCATTGTTTTATTATTTATTTTCTTGTATTTTTTTAATATTATTTATTATTTATTATCATTATTATTACTATTATTATTATTATTATTATTTTTATTATTTTTATTATTATTATTTATTATTAAGGAATTTATTATTTATTATTTATTATTATTATTATTATTTTTATTATTTATTATTTATTAATTTATTTATTTATTATTAAGGAAGGGACATTACATACTCTCCCGCTTTAGGAACTTTGTCTCGAAGTTAGTTGAATTATTTTTATTATTTATATTTTATTATTTATTATTTATTTATTATTTTTGTTATTTATTACTTCATGTTGCCGACCCCCTCTGCTGAACTAGTATAACCAGCAGGCATCGAAAGTCTCACAACACCCGGGAAATCCTAAGGAATCTCTGTCCTTTTTCCCACTTTCAGCACCAGGCATAAGCCTGACCCGGTCTATATCTTAGTCTAAGGCTGGCTTCAAGGCTCGTGCTTGACTCAGACCTCATCTGCCCCAAGGCAGGCATCCGGTACGGTACTCAATGACTCTGGGCATCTCGCGAGGCTGGCCCACTCCTTCCACAACTACTAAAGCGCACAACCCCAGGCATCAAAGTCCTTACACCCCCACTAGACTTCAGCATCTCAATCCAATAACAGGCACCTAGCCTAGAACATCAAGCACTTGGCCTCCTCAAGATGGTCCCATAGCCCTTCAAGAGCTATCCATCAAGAGCTACACAAAACAAAGGAACCACTGGCATATGTAGTGTTGATTGAGTTTGTCCCCAGCCCATATGGTGTTACTTATTCTCCCTCGTGCATATGGGCTCGCACGAGATCATCAAATAAACCGGCCCTTACGGCCCATTGTGGAGTCCTATCAATCATCACACCTCAACATGCAACCATGCATTAGCTATACCATCATAGTATCATAGAAAATAATCCACATGCCAAGTCTTGCATGTCATTATGAGAACATTCATCATTGTGAACTGCGTGCTCATGCATGTCATAAATTTGTATGCAACTATTACATGCTTCACCTCATGAAATACCATCATAGGTTATAACATGAACATATTGCATCAAAGATATATCATGACTTCACATAATAAATGAACCACATGTCAATAACTCATATTATAGCATCACAATTCCTATGCCACATTATGTATATCATATCCATCAAATACCTATCATCACGTACTAAATGAATATGTCAATATACCTTGACATAACATCATAATACCTATGCATATCACTATCATCATAAGGATATATCATCACTATAAGAACCACATGTACATCATTATCCTCCTACCATTATACTGAAATCATAATTTAGATGTATCTTGAAATATTTAGTCACTGGATAAAAAGTATCTGTCTTAGCTAAGTAAGCACTACCACACATTTTAATCAAGTAAATAAGAAAAGTCTTTAAAAATAACATCTGCATCTTCCCAAGGAGTTGACCCTAGGCTAGATTGGTCCCACTGGACCTTGACTTGCTCAAACTCATGGTTCCTAAGTTGACGAACCCGGCGGTCCAGTATACAGAATGGTTCGACCCGAAGGACTCCTTCCTCGAAAACCTGCAATTTTTCAAATTTCAAAATATGGGATCGGCCAAGTACATATTTTCTAAACATAGAAATATGAAACACATTATGCATCCTTCTTAGATGGAATGGCAGTTCAAGCTTATAAGCAACTGGTCCAATCCTCTCTAGGATTGTGAATGGCCCAACAAATCTAGGGGATAACTTTGTTCCCTTACCAATCCTAAAGGGACTTTTAAAAGGTTTGATTCTAATAAAAACTTGGCTTCCTTCCTCAAAGTTTCTATCAACTCTCTTTGCATCAGCATAACTTTTATGGCGATCCCTGGCTTCTTTAAGTCTCTGATAATGGAGAGTCATCCCCAAGACTTTGTTGCAAGTAGCGAAATTCAACTAGCATTCCACAGGTAAGTTCTCTCTTTTCACTCATAATAAATAATAAATAAATAAAATAATAATAGTAATGATAATAAATAATAAATAATATTAAAAAAATACAAGAAAATAAATAATAAACGATGAATAAAACAAAATATAATAAAAAGTAATAAAAATAAATAACCATACTAAACCTCTAAATAAAAATAAATAGAAATAAAACAAGAAAATAGTAAAAAAATTAGTAAAACTATCAAAAAGAAATAAAACAAGAAAGCAATAAAGTTGTATGTAGACACATGCAGTGTGTGCATGTGGTTCCCCTTCCAATGTTTGCTCTATTTATTAGATGATGAGGAGGATGAGAGGCATTCCATCATTCCAAAATTCTATCATTCATTCTCTTGAGAGAATAGTGTTCTAAGACAAAGGATTCACTGGCAGTAGTACATTGATTGAGGGCTCAGGGGTGGCCAGTTGTAGCAAGACCTTGTGCAATTGAGCCTACGGTTAGGTGGAGAGTCGTCCCCAAAACCTTATTGCAGTAAGCAAACTTCAACCACAAGTAAGTGCTACTCATAGTTTGAACTTGATATTAATTAGTTGATTAATTACATGTTTATTTTGGGTTGTTACACCTTGGGCTAGCCATTAGCCGGAGAAGCTAGGGAAACTGAAGGACATCATTGGGCTAACATTCAAGAGGAGTTTTGGAGCAAGAGAAAGCAGCAAATAGGTAGTTCAAATTCCAGGCTTGGAGGACAGCACAGAGAGCCAGTTCAGTCCATTCGTGGGTCTTCAGGGGAAGAGCTACAACCCGGAATCACAACTGGGGAGGAAGGAGATTCATAGGAGGGATCATCTCGGTGGTTTGGGGCATTTTCCAGGAGGTTGTGCACATTCCAACAGGTCATATTTTGCAATTGCAGCTGAGGTTGGGCTCTTTGGGGATCGAATTTCAGAAGTCTAAACCAGACCAAACCCTTCCTAGGTTTTTCTGGGTTTAGGCTAAGGCACAGGGAGCTGAAATCTCATAATTTTCTGAGCACAGGAAGTAGTGATTCCAACAAACAGTGCATTTTTTGGGCAGCGCAGTTCAGTTTTGGTACAACAATTGAGGCAACCTTCAATTCAACATTTTCTCACTTGGGTTTTGTCACGCTTGTCCATTGAGACAAGCCCACGTGCACCATTCTATTTTTTCATTGTATTTGCCCTTGAAGAATTAATAAAATGGCTCAACAGTTTTCTATTTCCAGTATTTTCATGGGTGCTTGATGTAAATTTCGTTTTTCTAATTGCTGGATAATTTTTGGCTTAATTTTAATTTTATTTTTTGCCAAAAATTAAAATTAAAATACTCAAGAGGGGACCCTCTAAGTGTATCTAAAAAAATACTCTAGTAATGGTGTTCTAATTATGAGGAACCATTCACCAAAAATATTCCTAGATAACACTTTTACATTAAAATATTACAATATCAATCCTTAGAAGGGGAAATACACAAAGATATAGACCCTTGAAAGTTGAGACTCAACCAAATTCTGCAACAAAACACATGATCTAGTATGAAAAATACATAGACTCGATAAACACTAGGATCACTTAAGACCTCATAAATGGGTTCCACCTTAGCTTTGGGGTATATATGGCAGAAAAACTCTATCAATTATCCATGTTTACAAACACCCATAATTTGGGAGGCTAAAAAACTTGCTAGGATGAAACCCTTTGAGAAGAATAATAGGCTTACCTTGTTTTTGTTACATGGCTTCATAATCATAATAGAATCATTTACAATAATTTTGCAGAATTTGGGATTACAATTGTAACAACCCATCTAAACTAATCCACTAACATAAAGTTTTAAACTTTATATTGTTGAAATTTGGTACCGGAGGACAGGTGGTTCCCTTAGGCTTTGATCTTTGGCCTAGGGAAAAGTGTCCAAAAGATTTTTATTTTTCTCCTAAAGTGACTTTATAATTTTTATAAAGTTAAAATCTAATTTAAAAGTGACTTTAAGTGATAAAGTTACTAAGTCTAATTTTAAAGTGACTTTTATAAAGTCAATGAAAAATTAAAAAGGAAAAAGTGACTTTGGAAATAAATGACTAAGTGGGTCTTTATTAAAGTGGGTGAATTAAAAAATAGAAAGTGAGATTTAAATGTGCATTTAATCTCAGCCATTGATCTAAATCTATTTCAGCCATTGGATTTGGAGATCACCCAAAAGTCACTTGGATCACCCAAAAGTCACTTGGAGTTATATTAAAGGAGGAAAAGGAGGAAAAGATCATTCATTCTTTCATGAGCAGATTGGGAGAAGGAGAACAAGAGAGAAAGGGAGATTTCTGGACAAGAAGGAGAAAGAGGCAGCAGTTTGGCACACATACCAGGCAGCTCTTCAGCAAAATCAGAACAGCAGAAAGACAAGCAGAACAGCAGCAAGAACAAGTAGAAAAAGCTGATTTTTTGCTGAAAACTAAGAAGTTTCCAGGTGGTCTGTTGGGCTGAAAACGGATAAGTTTGCTAGCTGAAAAAAATTATTTTGCTGTAATTTTTGCTGAAATTTTCTTGCTGTAAAAAGACATTTTTCAGAAATAAAGAAGAGCTCTCAAACTGGTTTTCCCCAAGAGTTGTAGTGGGTTTTTCCAGGGTCACGTTGACAAAAAATATCAGTGTTTTAATGTGTTTTAATGGCTGTTTATTATTGTTGATTTTTATTTCTGTAATTTCCAGCATTCTGCAAATTTTCCAGAATTTGTGTTTTCAGCAAATTTATTTTTTTCCAGCTTGTTGAATGTATGGTTATGGGAAATGGCATTTAACTACATGGGAGAAATAAGGAGAAACTGAAAACCGGGGTGGGAAAATAGAAATTTTAACAAGCAGCCTATTGCTTTCATGAGTAGAGCGCTTCAAAATTCTGAGTTAAAATACAATACCATGGAAAAGTAAGCCTATGCCTTAGTCAAGTCTCTTAGGAATTTCAAAACTTATGTGGGTTATTCTAAAATCATTGCTTTTGTCCCAAATTCTGTTGTTAAAGATATATTAGCTCAAACCGATTTCTTCGGGGCTCGCGCTAGGTGGGTTACTAAAATACAAGAATATGATTTAGAGATCAGACCCACCAAGCTAGTCAAAGGCCAAGGCTTGGCTCAAATGCTGACCAAAGGTAATGAAAAGGCTCTTGGTTTGTTTTGTCTTAACGATCTATCTTCACCTGAGTTGCAAAGATTAGAAGAGCATGAGTGGTACAAGGACATTATTTATTACTTGATAAATCTTACATGTCCTAACCATTTAGTGGCTCATAAGAGAAGGGCTCTTAGATTAAAAGCCACTAAGTATTGTCTCATGAAGGATGGCCTTGGATGGAGAAATCCTGAGGGCATAGTACT
>APFE031642107.1:15684-31889 GCA_000404065.3 Pinus taeda
CTTTTCAAGTGAGCCATCAGCTTTATACTTGTTCTTGTAGACCCACTTGCAGCCAATTGGTTTGGTTCCTAATGGAGGATCAACCAGCTTCCAGGTGCCGTTCTTTATGAGGGCGTGATACTCCTTTTGCATCGCTTCTTTCCATTCATCATGAGAAGTAGCTTCTTTGAAGGAAGTTGGTTCAAAATCTATAGAAAAGTTCAATTCACAATCATAATAAACATCCATATCAACAGGTGAATTAGAGTCATCCACATCACCTCCATTTTGCCAGTTTGAATTTCTAGTTCCTGTCTTTCCAACCTCATTAGGATGAACACTTTCAAGTGTCTTTGTCAGCCACTTTGGGGGACCTTTTTTAGATTGTCTAGGCTGCTCCACTGATTGAGTTCGGACTGAATCAAGATTGAGTCTCCCAATTCTGTCAATCACATCACTTAAAGCATCATCTGTTGTTGGAGTTTCATGCAAGGGAGAGTGTTCTTTAGAAGAAGATTCCACATGTTGATCTAGTATAGGAATCCCCCCTTCAAGATGTGGAATCTGATTATCAAATTCTTGAAATGATTTTGCTTTTTCAAATCTGTCCAAGCGATCAAGTTGCCGCTCAACAACATTGTCAGTTTTGGATGATTCAAGAAAAATTACATCTCCAGATACAAAAAACTTTTTATTTACTTCATCATAGAGACAGTATGCCTTGGAGGTGTTTGAATACCCCAGGAAGATACACTTACGACTTCTAGCACCAAGTTTGTTTCTATGTACCTTTGGTATCAAAGCATAACAAGTGGAACCAAAGACCCTAAGATGTTTTACCGAAAGAACATGTCCATACCACAATTCATAAGGAGTCTTGTTTCTTATAGCAATAGATGGAAATCTATTCTTTATATCTTCAGCACGTAGAACAGCATCAGCCCAAAACATTATCTTACATTTTTGAAGAAAAGCATAGATCATACCATATTCAATATTGTTCTATTCATTCTTTCAGCTACACCATTCTGTTGGGGATTATAAGGCACAATTGTTTGATGTTTGATCCCATGTTGGCGAAGATAGTTTTCAAATTCATTTGATGTGTATTCTTTTCCATTATCAGTGCGAATAGACCCAATATGAGATTGTGCATCATTTTCAATCCATTTATGAAAATTCTTGAATGTTTAAAAAGCATCAGATTTGTTCTTCAATAAATAAACCCAACACATTCTGGTGTAGTCATCAATAAATGTCATGATATATTTATTTCGATTTGTAGAAGGAACATGCATTGGACCACATAAATCTGAATGAATGAGTTCAAGTTTTCTTTGTGCTCTTGAATGTGAATCATGAAAAGACTGTTTGGTATGCTTTCCTAGAATGCAAGCATCACATTGCTTAAGTTTCCTAGGAATTGTAGGCAAACCAGAAACACCATTTTTCTTCAACAAGTGGAGGCTGTCATAGTTCAAATGTCCAAATCTAGCATGCCACAATAAACTTGATGGAAGTGTTCCTTCTTCATGATGAGAATTGTATGAGAAATGTTGTGCACGAGTAGAGGTTCCTTGCAGCTTGAGAAGCCTTTCTTCTTCTATTCCCCTCATGACAAGTGAGTGGTTAGATGCTTTTCTCACCTCAAGCTTGCCATCAAACATATGAATGGAGTGACCTTGCTGGCAGATGTGAACCAAGGACAACAAGTTTATCTTGAGTTTTGGGAGATATAGAACATGATGCAAAAGAAAGTCTGGAAGACGAGGTAGTTTAAGATTGAGTGTGCCAAGCCCTGATGGCTTGATTTTTGATTGGTCTGCAAAGTATACTGCTCCATCAACATTGTCAGTGCAATCTTCAAAAAAATCTTTTCTATGAGTCATGTGGCAGGTTGCTTCTGAATCAAGCAACCAATCATTTTTCCAAGAAGCAAGTGAAGCATTAAATAAATCTTCATTTACTCCAATGTTACATTGTGCCACAACATAGTGAGCGGATTCAGGTGCTTTACCTTTTTCTGTACCATCAGTTTTACCTTTCTGTTGGTTTCTTTGCTGCTCAATTTTGTCCCATGGTAGCTTGCATGTAGAGGCATCATGTGATCCATTTCTTTTGCAGCGTATGCAGTGCAAATCTGCCTTTTCTCCTTGAGAGTCTCTGCCCCCCCACCTCTAAAATCTCTTCTACCTCTTCCTCTAGAAGAATCTTGAGCAATATTATTCTCTCTGTGTGCAATAAGAGTTGTCTTCTTTTCTAAACCCTTCTCTTTTTCAACAAACTTCTCCATCATAAAAATTTGAACTGAGCCCAAAAATAATTACAGTATTCGTAGCAAAATACTAATAATAATTTGCTATGACTTTACAAAAAATGGAATCAACTGCAAGCTCTCAATATTCATATATCATGAAATATATATTGTATTCCTTATAACATATTCCACAATATTCATATACCAAGTACGCTCATCAAGTTAATGCACCAGAACAACAATGTTCTTGGACAACAATATTCTTGGACAGTGTATTGTACGAAGCAGTGCTTTTATCTGGAGCAGCGCTTTTAAATGGAGAGTAGAGGAGCAGAATAGGGAGTTACAAAGGGCATAAAAGCTAAAAATGGAGCTCACTCTGATACCATGTCAGACCAGCTAGTAACTCCTCAACACAAATTGATTCGTATGTTTATTCCTTCAGGGTGGTCTTATTATATACATGAGGGAGAGACTGTTAAGTTCATCTCCCGATGACTGTTCACATTACTTATTTATTTATTTACATAATGTTCACCCAATCCTGATGATTAGGTGTCAACAGATTACATCCATATATTATCCAAAAAAACCATCAAATACTACATATCGACATAACATAGCAAAAACTAAGGAATTTTGAAACTATAGATCCTCCATGGAAGGAGCAACCTAGACTCCACTTTCCTCGTCATCAAGTTGCTCGTGGTTGTTTTCAAGGTCGCCAACACCATCATTATGTCCTCCACCATTTTCTCTACAATAACGAACTACTCCTGGTTATCTTCATTTTCTACGTTGTGCTCCACTATACCATTCTCTTATACAACCCTCCCCAAATTATTGACCCGATATTCAAGCATTTCAGATGCCAGTTGAAGGCGGTCTAATTTGGCTCCATTAGACCCATCCGTTGAGAAAGCAACTCATAATGAGCCCTAGATTTTTCCATGGAAATCTCAACAATGTGTGAAATTAGGGCAATTATAAAATCCACAGCCCCTACCATCCTGACAAGCAGAAAATTGAGCTCCTCCTCTGCATCCATTATATTATGATGCATATATTTCAAAGTGCACCTAAATTACTGACACAATATGATGAGGAATTGAATGGATTTTTCCTTTCTTACATACTCGCCCAATCACTCCATGTATATTTCCAAGACATCCTTCCTTATTGCAATCCTGTAACATACATTGATGCCAAATATGTTTGTCAAGGCCACTTGCACTAAGAGGGATGCACACACACAATCAATTTCGATGCAGTACCCACTACCACACTAAAATACTAATGCAAATAATGAGAATTCACACATTAAAAATGCTCCATGTATCAAATCCTTTGTGTTCCAACTATCTAATGCTCGTTTCAATCTCGCGTCGTCACTCTAGGTGGCCATAATGACATGAATCTCCAAATAACACTGACACCATTGCATTATCTTAATTAATGAATTTCTTAGGTATAAAGGATCCAACATTAATATGATGATCTGACTCCTTCCGCTATGATTAATGTATCTTAAATGCCAAACAAATTTCAATTTATTTCACATAATTAATGAATTACTTTTAATGTTGATTCCTCATTATCCACCCATAACTCCTAGTTTTAATTGCACCCCTTGATTGGCCATTGTATCCGCCTCTACATTGAGGTTCATTCTTATATGAAATAACTCTATTTTATCAAATTGATCCAACAACAAATTAATTCGATGCAAGACTAGAGGTAGAAATTGATCATCTTTTTATCGACATTTAACCTCTGTTGGATTACTATTTTGGAGTCTCCGAAGACCATCAAATTTTTAATCCCTGTAGAATAGGCCAATTCAAAACCTTTCCATATTGCTAGATGCTCTGCCTAATTGTTTATTAATACACCTAGGTCCCATAAAAATTCCAACTCTCTTTCTTCATTGAGGCCAAAAACAACCCCTCCCGCTCTTGCCTCCCATAAAAAGTTTGAGGTTTTTAAAAATATTAAATTCCATATTAAAATATGGTAAATAATGGTAAGTTTATAGTTTCTAAAAGCAATAAATTTTAATATGAGACAAAATGGTAAGTTCTATTTTGTTCCTCATTATTTCTAAACCATTTCAAATAGGAGTTAAAAACAGTAAATTCCATACTAAATTATGGTAAAGAATGGTAAGTTGGCACTTGTTAAAACCAATCAATTTTAATATGAGATGGAATGGTAAGTTCTATTTTGTTCCTCATTATTTTGAAACCATTTCAAATAGAAGGAGTTGATAATATTTCAGATAGAAAAACGTTACTATTATGAATTTTTAAGTTTTAAATATAATGATTGTTGATTTAAATTCTTATTTTTATTTTGTTAAATTTTTGAAAAATTGACATATTTAAGTAATTTATAAGATATATACTTTCAAATTATTTCCATATTGAATTTACATAGTCAATTTTTTTTCCATATCTAATCGAATATGAATATGAATATGGATTTGAAAATGAATTTCAATTTGGTAACCATGAATTAAAATACACATAGACATTAGAAAGAAAAAACATAAGTACAACAAAATGAATGCAAAAATGATTACAAATTTCCAAAAAATAAAAATTCATGCAAATTAATTCACAAAAAACTATGTCCAAGTTGCATTGAAAAATTTGAATGTTGTTGTGACCAAATTTATTAATTTTTTATCTTTATCCATTACAATGAAGTGCATGTTCTATTGAACATTCGAATGTACTCATGTTTCTCTTTGATAAGAAGTGCCTTAATAAATGGAAATAAAACTTGAATAAGCCAAGTATCTTGCTCTTGTCCTGTATAAGCTTTTATTAAGATGTGATTTGACCAATATCTGACGAATTGAGATGGATGCTTTGATATATCTATTAGCAACACATTTGATTCTTCATATTTATCTTCATATTGGGACAACACATTAGTAAACCTTTTCTCATAGAATTGTATTGTTCTCCCTTCTTTCACTTTCGTTTGCAAATGACAATGAGACTTGTCCCATATGAATTTAAAGTCCCCTACATCAATATTTAATTTTTCAAGTACTTTTCAGATGTAATTTTTATTAACATATGATGTTTGCAAACATGATTGGAAAAATTTAGGGGCTAATATTCGCAGGTGGGATAATTTTCTATGATTTTTCCAAAAAAGGTTTCGCCAAGTTCCATTTTTTCTAAAATATATTCGCCAAACTTTTGTAGTATAAAATTATTTTAAATTTGAAATCACCAAGAATTTATAGAGGCTATATATAAAATCATTAAAAGTTTGAATATTTTTACAAGGACATCAACAAAATGTTTATAGTTTGCATATTATAAACTACTGATATTTGCCAAGGTTTCTAAACTTTAAGATAAATTTTCATCCTTAAAATTTTCCTTGGCAACATCCTAAATTTTTAGGCAATATTTTAATACTTTTGAAAGAGAAGCCCTAATAATATAGGACCTATCACCAAATTTCCAATCTAGTTCTCTTTGAATATGAAAAATTGGTTCATTCATAATGTATGGTTGGAAGAATACTCTGTAGGTTTTGATGAGCCCCAGTATTGCAACAAGAATGCTGCAACTCCCAAGGCTACCAACTTAAATTATCAACCCGGGGTTCATACAAGCTTAAGAGGTGTTGACACTATATGTGTAGCATACAATGTGTCCTTCTTTCATTGATCTAATGTAATTGAGTTAATTTCATGAAATCAAAGCCTAAAATAATTGCACAAATGGAAACATTACTTTGAAAAGAAATTAATCCTAAGCAAGAACAACAATTTGTAATTCAAATCCTAAGAGCATGAATTCAAATAAATAGGCCTAATCTACTTTGTAAAAATGCATGTCCTAACTGGTGTTTATTCTTCCCCAATCATGGATTTATAGCATAGGGTTAATTATTCAAGCCTAAGAGACAAAAAACAATATTTTGGAGCAAATATGGTCAAGTTTACACATGCTACAAGAGGTTGCTATAGGTAAAACAAAATTGCTACAGGTGAAAAACATAATTGCTACAGTAGGAAATAATTCACCGGCTGAACAAGTAAATAAAATGAAAATGGGATGGTACAATTTTTTATTTATTAATTAGGATGTCTTAGGAATCCATTCTAAGTGGAATCACTCCAAAATACCCCTGTTAACACATGCTAAAAAATAGAAGAAAATTACTACTCTACAAACTAGAAATTCAAGAATTAGTGAGCTAGTTAACCTATCAAATTCCTAACCTAATCAAGTGAAAATGCATTGGGGTAAATTTTTTTATTAACTTGAATGATTTTATGACCCAATCCAAGTGGATTAAACTCAATTGAAGCTCATCACCATGTTCTAAAAAATAGCAGAAAATTACTTCTATTTTGCTATAAGGGACTTCCCAAAAATTTAGATTCATGGACTAATAACCTAATCCAAGTAGCTCAATGATGAAGATGATTTTTCAAAGATATTATAAGGATGCATCATGCTTGGGACTCTATAAATGACCTGCAAAATAATTTACTTCAATCATTTAACCCAATCCTACAACAAAAGAAGCATCAATACTAAATGCAGAAATAAGAAAAACAAGAAAAAGAGATGCATGTGAATAAGAAGTGAACAAAAGAAAAGAAAATTATACAAAAGGGATCTGAGGCTCCTGGGATGGCCAAGCCCAAGTATACTTAGATTCCTATGAAGGAGACCAAACTTTAGAAGCTAAAAATGGCACCAAACTTCATTATTTGAATCAATCCAAGTACATCCCTACTATAAATGAAAGTGGAGCTGCAAAAATACAAGTTTTCTCCAAAAGAAGACTAAGAAATACATGTCTCTAGAGGCAAATTAGAATTGGTACTTATACAAAATGACGAGGAAGCATTCTCCTTGAAAGGAGGAATATTTCCCCTCTAAAATCCCTCAAATAGTGGATCTGGTTCCCAAAACTATGAATCTGCATTAAATGATAGGGAACACATTCCTAGATTTTCTCAATCAGTGGAGCTCCCTAATTTGTCAACAATTTCATGATATTCTATTCAGTTATTATCCAATATTGATCCTCATGTATTAGGGAGAAAGTCCCTAGATTATATCCTCCAAACCTTCATAATCTGCCCAATATTCTCATAATATTCTACAAAAATAAATAATATTAGGCACACATATGCAATTATCTCTAAACCTTCCTAATGAACATATTAAAGAAAAAAATATGTCATCTAATGCAAAAAAGAGAGGTTTAATGTGCCGAAGGATGGTTAGATGGGCCTTAATTTATGTCTAGTTTGGAGGCCCATAAAGTTTTAACCTTGTACAAAAATTAGTTGCAAATGAATTCCTAAAATATAAATATATACAATGGAAAGAACATAAAACAAATATACACAGAGATTTCCCTTGGATCCCAAAACTGTGAATACTAGGTTGGTTTTTCATTATAGTTCTTTCAATGTTATAATGCATAGATATACATGTCAAAACATTCATAAAACCCAATCCATTAACCCTGGATTAGAACATAATCATAGTTTCATTGACTGGATCTACAAAATACCATGGGAAAAAACTCATCCTCCCAAAACCATTTGCGAAACCATGGGTGGGTCCACCCAACTATTATTGGGTTTGCATAAAAAAATAAAATTTCCTGGGGCACTGCCCCAGACCCCACGCAGGGGGTTCCCCCCTACAAACCCCCTCGGTATGTCTAGCACAACATAACAATGTTTAGAACTAGTCATGGAAAGAATATAACACATACCCAACATGCTCCAACCACTTCAAAGATCAATAACATCTTTCCACTTACATTATTTCCAATCTGCATCTGTATTGCAAACACATACATGACATTAACACATCACCACGTCAACACTTCGTTACTTAAGAACATCAAACCATATCACTTCAAAACATTTTAAAAATGACATTAGTATAAAGTATGCATTTTTTTCCATTTGTAACAAAGCAACTTTTATGAGTTAAATAGGGATGAAAAAACATTTAGACTAGCCCCATTTAAGTGAACACATTAATAATATGTCTACTTACCTACAACCTAATACATTTATTTAATTTGTATGGAACAAGTATTACATGAACATATTGACCCACCATTTAAATCATTGATTTTAGGACTAAGAATTATTTGTTTAGTCACAACTGATGAAAATAATTTAGATAATCCAATTCAAGTTGAAAAACTAATTATATGTTAATTTCCACATAAAACATACTAATAAATTACATATTATTTTCTATAATGTATCCCTTAGTTTCTTTTGGTGTTTATTTTAGTGCAAGATCTACTTGTTGGTGTTACCTCCAACATACTATCGTTTTTTAACTTTTGTGGAATAAGAGAAGTTATAAGGACAAAATAGAAAAAAAATATTTCTACTATTGAAAAGCAAAACCACCAATATTTCTATTGGTATCATGAAATACAAGTCAACTTAAATTAATAAAGCCTAAAAAATACAATAATAAATCATGATGCCATACATATAACAATTAAGAATTCATATTATTGTTAATATATGTACATTTATGCATGAAATACACCCTTGTCATCTAAATATCCTTCAAATTAGCTCACATATCTGTTTTCTTGATTATTTTATTCAACATTGTCCATAGAACACCAATCAACGAATTCTAATTATCGTTTGTTCCAGCGAAAGGAGTAGCAAGAAACAAAATTTCTTTAGGGATTTCTTTCAGATTCTCAGGTGAACAATCTACTACCACAGTATTAGTAGCATCATATTGGGTATGCTTTTCCCACATCTCTTTCAATGATTTAGGGGGTATAATATTTTCCAAATTGTCAGCGACCTTATGTCCCTTTGGTGGTTTACAATCTTAAGTAGTCCATATAAACACAATTTGATCCAAGTTTGATTTTTTCTGAAACAAACTTTTTTAGAATTTTCGATGTTGTTTTTTCCAAGCTGTCGTCCAGATTGCCATGTGAGGAGATTTAATCTGCAAACATGTTTCAAGAAAATATTTTGCATGTGGTCAAAATTAGATGTTTTTTCTCTATTGATCAATGTGCCTCCTTTCCAATTTTCTCAATATGGCCCTTTGTTACACTATAATCAATGCTATAATAAAAAATGTCCTTTAACTCTAAAATAACTAATTTATTTCCATTTATTTTGCCTGCAACAGAATGAAAAATAATCTAGTCTCTTTATTCATGCTACAAAAGTTTCTAAGAAAGCATTGTTGAAAAAGTACAATTACCCTGAATATTTTTCCCACTATTTATGGATGAGCCAATATTATTTTCTGTTATATTCATAGGACTTGGAGAAAATATGTCAAATCTTTAATCAAATGCCAATAATACTTCTTATGACCAAATTTTGTAATATAATACATTTTCAATACAATACTGACAATGAAATATAAACATTAGCAATGCACACACACACACACACACATTTAACATTGTTCTAGTTGTTAGTTTTGTTCTTTTCATTTGTTCCTATAATAAACATATGCAATGTTATGATTGTTAAAAGCATTAAAATATAAAAGTAACAAGTGAAACAATGAGACAAGTTATAAGTACCTGATATGACATCATCTTCAAAATTATAATCTTGCAATTCATCACTGAATTTTTCCTTATTTGTCACTACGATAAACATATAAAATGTTTTGAATTTGTAAAAATGAATAAAAATAATTGAATAAGGAAATCTAGTTGACAAGTTATAAGTGGCTGATATTATATCTATCTCTTGTACTTTCAGTTGGTCAATGTTATTATTCTCCTTACTTATTGCTATAATAAAGATAACAAGTGTTACAAATTATGACAACGAATATAATTCATAACTAAATAGGCAAACAATGAATCATGTTAAATTGTCAATATAATATTTTGATATTGAATATAGTTTTGTATGACATTCTACTTATCATTGCAGTTATTCTAGTTATTTTTAACTATATTAATCATATGAAATACTATGAAACATGGCAATGGAAATAATAATTACAGAGAGAGAGAGAGAGTTGCAACAATTAACACTCATTTCCATCTCCATCATTTCATGGTCATTGATTGATCATTTCTATTTTCCCCACTTTCTCTGTTTTAGAATCTCCATCATTAGTAGTAGACATTTTGACCATTAGTAATTCTAATAAATAAAATATCCAAATAATTATAAGTGGTGAAACAAAGGAAGTGAAATACTTGAATTTTGAGGAAGTTAATGGTACTTGGGTTTAATGGTTGGAAATACTTGTAACTATTCAATAGCTTTGTCATTTGTGACTCTCTTTCAACAACACATGAAATTATTATTCCATATGTACAAGAAGCCTTGATTAAATTTGTCCCTACATAAAGAGAAATAAAGTACATTTCCATTGCTACATCGTTGGTGCTTTTCCAATGAATGTGCCCAAAAATCATAATCTTTGTCATTTTCATTAGTTGTGTCTTCAACAGTGTGAGAGTATTTTGAACCCTCAATTTTTTTCAAATGCGAAGTATAGAAATGTATAGTTAAAATTATATCATATATATACCTATTTGGGATTCATATCCATAAATGCCATTAGTAATTTTATAGTTGAACTTGGAGTTCTTTATGGCAATTTCCAAAGCCTCGTATACTATATGACAAGACCAAAGTTCCACTAAGAGAACCATAGTAAAGTGATTCAACTCATATTTTTTGATAAAATATCGAAAAAACATATAATATCTCTTGCTGAATGGTTCTTCTTTCAAAGCCAATGTATCCAAGAAAATAAGGTCCCTTTATAACGTTTGTTCCATTTGAAAAAAAAAAACCACAAAATCGTTGTCAAAAGACAAGGACCTGTAGAATGACAACCAAATTGAAAATCATTGTCAATTTCTTGAAATTTTGTTGATCCATGTATTATTTTGTTGAGGATTCCACACGCTTGTTGAGAAAGGGTCTCTATTTTTTATTATTATTTCTCATTCCTTTTACATAAGTAAACCTAGACACTGCTGTACAAAAGTTAGAAAATGAAATATCACTTATTTGATAATGCTCAAGAATATTGGATGTAGTAAGAGCTATATCACTCAATTCCTCATCACGAATAATACAATGTGCGACCATTGCATCCAATATTGTTTTTTGGGTTTTCAATTTATTGCAATAATCTTTCAATTTTATGAAACTTGTTGGATGATTAGGTGGAATAGAAATCCAAATCATTCCATCCAATAGGTTATTTGCTACTAAAAAAATTTCGTCCGCAGTTAGTCCTTGAAAGGGGCAAAGAGAAGTAGCATTCAAACTCTATAGACTATTTATCTTGTACTTCTCTAAATCAAGTTGACTTGGAGAACATTTTGATGCAGGGGCATCCAATTGAAGGGCTATAGCTGTAGCTGAGCATTTGTTATCCTTCATTGGTCATGAGAACATTTTAATTTTAATTTTTTCCTTGAAGGCTAAATTTCGGGCTAACACAACCTTGTAATTTTTGTTTTCCAAAGTTAAAGAATAAATTAGGAATAATTAGTTAGTAGGGTTAGCTTAATTAGTTAATTAGTTCCAGAAAACTGAATGACAGTTTCTCAACTATATGGAGTTACAGGCAAGGTATTAAAACCAAGCCAGACCACCAAGTGGGGGCTGCCATCCAGAGGAAGAGAGTAGTTAGGAAGATAAATTTCTTTGTGAGCAAGCAAGTGTGTAATGGTTACTTTTATACTTTAAAATAAAAGTTATTTTCTTCTCTGTGCGAGACATTCTATATTTAAGATGATAGTTTATAGGGAGCTGAAACCATCTGGATGTTGAAACAAGATTGACAAATAAGTTGTTACAGACCCAGAAGCGAGGACCAAATACAGTCAAAATAAATTGAACGATGAATGAGGAAAGCAAGCACATGTAACAATATCATTTACAAATTACAAATTAAATAACCGTATATATTTTTATTTCCTCACAGTCTCAGGAAAAATAGAAACCACGATAAGTAAACAACCTATTCAGGCTAACAGCAAGACGAAAGAGGCCTAAATACCAAACCCTGCAAGGGTTTAAAAAAAAATTAAATTACATCAAGCCAAAGCAAGGGAGGCCAAAAATCCATCTGGGTTCTTAACTATTGAAGCTCACAAACAACACAGAACAACCAACATCAATTCAAAATAGAGAAAAATGAAAGGGTAAGACCCTACCCTATCTACGCAGGGTTGCTGAAGAAGCTAGGCGCAGCTGGAGGCTATCTACGCTATGACACCTGCAAAAGCACAAAGATAGAGAATTAGATCCACAACCAGAGAAACTGAAAATGATATCAAAGTTGCACGAAGATTAAATTGAATAGCATTAAATTGAACAACTTACCTTGGAGGAGCTGAGCAATCTCACATCGTAGTGAAGGTGAAGTCACTCTCTCAGTACCAAGGTTGTATCGTACAATAGGGTTAGAAGCCAGGAGAAAGTGCAAATAGTCCACGCAGATAGTGACATTATAGAAGCTAACTCTAAAAGGAAGCCTTGTGAGGAAGGAGCAGAGGTGTTAGAGGAAACTCGAAAAGAATTGAAAGCAAATATCAGATAGAAAACTTACCAATCGTGTAGAGGTCGAGTTGCCTGGAGAAGTGACTAAGAACTTGTCAGAACACTGACCCAAGAAAATACATTAGCCATCGGATAAATGAAATTGCAGAATGACTGAAAAGCAGCAAGGTCAAAGCCACGACAAAAGTAAAACAGTTACCCAATGGGAGGTTAAAGGTTGCAAGGAGCAACGTAGCCTCTAGAGGGTCAAAGCCACAAGATATTTTGCATTCTTGAAACAAGAGAACATAGCATAGGCACAAGGATGAAACCTTGCCCCCGTAGCCTCTCTAGAGCGGCAACGAATACCAACATCGAAAATCACAAAACCCTAAGTCTAATTTTCGCCAATGAGCTTTTGAATTGTAACTTAAGCCTTCGGTTTTGAGTGCAAGGTCACACTGGAAATGATTTAATAAAGGCTTAGGCCTTCAGAGTTATATTAATAAGCTTTTAAATACAATTGCATATTGTAAGTGCGAGTACTTAAGGTTTCATACCCCATGGTCCCACCAATTGTGGTATCAGAGCAAGTTTGTTCCTTTTTCTCAATAAAGATGGAGGTAGGTAGAAGAGGTCAAGGTAGAGCCATCAGAAGAGTAGAAGATGAAGGGCTACGAGAAGAGTCTAGGACCTTGACTGCATGTTTGGCAGCAGTGGAAGCAGGAAGGCATAGAGATCCGGAAGGTGGGCATGACAGTGAGGAGGAAAACATAGCTACGACGGATGGGTCAGATAAAGAGGGACCAGAGATTAAACTGTTGAGATCAGTTTTGCTAGCTAGTAGCAATCCAAAACTAGAGGTTTCTAATTATGATGGTATTTTTTCCACAGAGGCATTGTTGGACTGGATAAGTGAACTAGATAAATATTTTGAATATGAAGAAATCAGCGAAGACACGAAGATCAGGTTTGCTGTCACCAAATTGAAAGGACATGCAACATTGTGGTGGGATAATGTGTAGGCATGAAGAAGAAGATTAAACAAGCCCTTGATCAAGAAATGGGATAGGATGATTGCAAAGATGAAGAGTAAATTTCTGCCTAAAGATTATCAAATTGCCCTTTACATACAGGTGCAGAACTTAAGACAGAAAATGATGACTGTAAGAGAATACATTGAAGAATTTTATAAAGTGAACCTGAGGGGAAAATATGTTGAAGATACCCTTGAAAAGACATAAAGTTTTGTGAATGGTCTGCGGATATAAATCCTAGACGAAATCAACATTCTTTCTCCTAGACCTATTGAGGAGGCATATCAATGTGCTTTGAAAGCGGAAGAAAAGACTACCAAGAAGCATAATGCAAAGTGTTGGAAATGATACTGAGAGGGGGGGTGAATCAGTATTATCTGGTCAATTATTTTCCTTTTCAAACCTAGAACATATACGCTACTTCAGTTAGAGAAAACCGTGTATATATGCAACTACAAATAAGGAAACCGACGTATACCATACAAACTTATAATTTAAAATATTCTACAGATGTTGAACATTAATCTGTGCATAAGGATCATATAAACAGTAACCAGGAATAGAAAAATAGAGCATAAGACAATCACACACAAGAACACAAGATATAAGGTGGAAACCCAATGTGGGTGAAAACCACCTGCTGCAATATGTCTCTATCTTTTCAATTAGAAACTTCTTTTTACAATGATTCTGTATTGATGCAGTCCTTTACCAGTACACAAGCTGATACCTGCAGAGAGCTACAACCCTCTCTCATTTTCCAGCTTCTCCTGGAAGGGAGCTACAACCCCCTTAGTTCTTGTACTAGTTGAGATACTAGTACGCAGGCTACTACCTGCAGAAGACTACAACCTTCTCTTCCTTCTAGGGACCACGTTTCATAAATTTTCATACTGAATCCACAAATAACATCAATCAAACATCAAGAATTTCTGCATCAACCAATCACCTTTTCACCAATCAAAACTGAATCAAAATAACCACTTCTCTGACGACTGTACCCAGATCATAATAACAGTAATCACACCCCACTTCTGAACCTAGAACACTGTAGCAATAAACAGAAGCAGCTAGAACATAAATCAAGAGATGTACGCTACTTCACTATTCAGAAACCTATGTACATATCTATAAATTCATTCTTTCAAACATTCAGATATTAGTTAACCCAGATTATCAGATTTATAGATCAAGTATGTGCCACATATCACAGATCAAAATCATATAGAGATACCACTATTCCAGCCTTAATATTTTGACCCATCAATAGAACTTATCCTTTTCCTTGCACTGAGGTTCCTTCTTCATTCAGATCCAGATCTGCACCATAACCCAATCACAGTATTCCAGATCTAGCACTTTATCAGATATTCAATAATTCAGAAGATGCCTTACCAAATGATCTCCTTCCTCTTTTATAGCCTTAGGCCTTTCTCAATATCACGGACCAAAAACCATAACAATTCAATACCATGGACCCAATACCATAGGTTCAAATACCAAGGACTAAATACCACGGACCAAAACCATAGGATCAAAAACTATCGGACTAATACCATGAACCAACCATAAGTTTCCCATGTGTGTGCGCTTTTCTCTGCATGAAAGTGCGTGAAATTTTCTCTGCATGAAAGTGCGTCAACTTTTCTCTGCATGAAAGTGCGTGAACTTTTCTCTGCGTGAAAGTGCGTGAACCAGAAAATAACTTTGCTGCACTATAATTTATTCTCTGCATGAAAGTGCGTGAACTTTTCTCTGCATGAAAGTGCGTGAAATTTTCTCTACGAGAAAGTGCGTGAACCAGAAAATAACTTTGCTGCACTATAATTTATCATCTGAGATGAGTGGGTTGCCATCAAGTACACCATATGTATCATAATGCCAACAATATCCCCCTTTGGACTTGATGGCAACAACAATCAATCACTGTCTCCCTTTGACATCAAGGGAAAAGGGGCGGACTACCATACTCCCCCTGAGTACCTACTGAAAACTCTGAACGAGCTCCCCCCTTTGTATATGCTCTGTGCTGAAATGCTGTCTGCAAAAAGATGTTCTACAAGAAATGACATGACTCCATACATTATAAGTAACCTTCCTATCATCAAGACTCATACATACATCCATCTCCCATCCAAGTGGGAATACACAAGATAGACAAAACTCATTCATCCCAGGCATAGTGGGGAAACCAAAATAAGCCGTTACATGACCTTGATATGAAAAGAAGTACATGACATAGAGACAATAACAACTATCAACAGAATCAACCTTCAGACCAACACACATTGATCTACTCCACCAGAAAACTCTTGAGAAATCAAACCAAGGACTTCTAAGATAATCCCAACAATGCATCATGAGAAGAATATATGATCCCCTTGAACCTATGCCAGATGAT
>APFE031642107.1:44239-99096 GCA_000404065.3 Pinus taeda
CCAATACTTGGGATCAACACTTATGACGAGATACCATGGCCCAAAACCATAGGTTCAAATACCAAGGACTAAATACCATGGACCAAAACCATAGAATCAAAAACTATTGGACTAATACCATAAACCAACCATAAGATTTCCCATGTGTGTGCGCTTTTCATTGCATGAAAGTGCGTGAACTTTTCTTTGCATGAAAGTGCGTGAACTTTTCTCTGCATGAAAGGAACTTTTCTTTGCATGAAAGTGCGTGAACTTTGCTACACTATAATTTATCATCTGAGATGAGTGGGTTGCCATCAAGTACAACATATGTATCATAATTCCAACACAAAGAGAATACGTGGTTCCAATAGAGGAAAAGAACAGTCCTTTGGTAGAGGTAGTACTGCCAACAACAATGAAGAGGGCAACAGTTCGAAAACTTTAGGACAGACTGAAAGGGAAGGTAACACTAGAGGAGGAAGGTCATACCAATGAGGAAGAGGTAATGGCAGAGGCAGAATAAATTCCTATCAGTGTTACAAGTGTCACAAATGGGGGCACAGGTCTTTTGAATGTCTCAAAAACAAACAAGCTGGATAGAGGGGAGCATACGTTGCTCAACCTAAAGCAGTAGAGGCACCGCCACAAGAGGTGGAGGATGCCCTTGAAATAGGTGAAGCCTTGGTGTTGAATAAGGTTCTTCTGTAACCAGCTAAGGAAGTGACTGACACGACACAACGGAAAGCATTATTCCGTATTGTGTGCAAGTCACATGGAAAATGCTGCAAGTTGATTATCGATAGTGAAAGCACCAATAACTTGGTAGCCACTAAGATGGTGGAAAAATTGGGGTTGAAGAGGTTGAAACACCCAATGCCGTATAAGGTGTCTTGGCAGCAGAAAGGACACCAGTTGCTAGTTGATGAGCAGTGTGAGGTGGAGTTCCACATTGGGAAGTATAAGGACAGCGTGATGTGTGATATTATACCTATGGACGTATGCGATATTCTACTGGGTAGACCGTGACAGTATGATAGAAAGGCCGTCCATGACGGTGAAAATAATTTCTAGAAGTTTGTTAAAGATGGAGTGAAGCATGCACTCGTGCCCATGAAGGAAGGAAAAGATACCGAAGCTAGCGGAACTAAGACCTTGTTGACAGGCAGAAAGGAATTTCTACGATAGGTTGGAAGTAATGAGGTGAACTATGCCATTGTGCGAAGACCAAAAGTGGTAATGATGCATACTGAAATTACTGATATACCTGTGGAGATACATGAGATGTTGCTGGAATTCAGTGATATTGTGGTAGATGATCTGCCTGACAAGTTTCCGCCAAAGCGGAGCATCAATCACCACATTGATTTCATTATGGGAGCCACTTTACCAAACAAGGATTCTTACCAGATGAGTCCAAAGGATAACGAGGGAATTAGAAAACAAGTACAAAATTTGTTGGATAAGGGATTGATTCGAGAAAGTTTGAGCCCTCGTGCGGTTCCGACTGTTTTAGGCCCCAAGAAAGGAGGAGAATGGTGAATGTGTACTAATTCCAGAGCGATCAATAAAATCACCATTAGGTATTGGTTTCCTTTACCTCGAATGGATGATATGATGGATTATTTAAGTGGGGCAACATACGTGTCAAAGATAGATCTAAAGAGCGGTTATCACCAGATCAGGATCAGAGAAGCTGATGAGTGGAAGATGGCTTTCAAGACCAATGAAGGCTTGTATGAAGGGCTAGTTATGCCATTTGGGTTGAGTAATTCTCCTAGCACATTCATGCGCTTGATGAATGAGATGTTGAAGGAATTCATAGGAAAATTTGTGATCGTATATCTAGATGACATACTTATATTCAGCAAGACCAGGGAGGAGCATTTTCGACATGTCATGTATGTACTAGAAAAATTACAAGAAAATAAATTGCAGATAAATCTTAAAAAGTGTTCTTTTTTCAAGAAAGAACTGATTTATCTAGGATTTATAATATCTTAAAATGAATTGAAGATGGACCCAGAGAAGACTGCAGCTATAGTTAGTTGGCCTTCTCCTAAAGGTTTGTTTGAGGTGCGAAGTTTTCATGGATTAGAGAGTTTCTATCGGAAATTTATTAAAAATTTCAGTGGCATTTGTGCACCTATGGTGGATACCATTAAGAATGAAAATCAACCTTTTTATTGGACATAATCTGCAGAAAAGAGCTTTCAATTTTTGAAGAAAAAGGTTACTGAACAACCAGTCTTGAAGTTACCAGATTTCAACAAACTTTTTCAAGTTCGTTGTGATGCCAGTGGACAGCCATTGGTGCAGTGCTCAGTCAAGAAGATAAGCTGGTAGCATATTTTAGTGAAAAGTTGAATGAGAGCAAGCAGAAGTACACATCTTATGATAAAGAATTTTATGCAGTCATCTATGCATTGAAGCATTGGAGACATTATTTATTAGCTAATGAGTTTGTCTTGTTTTCAGACAATTCAGCACTACAGTACATTATGCAACAACACAAGCTGAATCATAAGCACGCAAAATGGGTGGAGTATTTGTAGAGCTTCACATTTGTTATGAAACACATCAGCGATTAATCTAATAAGGTGGCAGATGCATTAAGCAGAAGAAGTTTGATCTTGCAAGAGAGCACAATACAAGTATTGGGATTCGAGCAACTTAAGGACTTGTACGGGACATATACAGATTTTAAGGAAGCTTATGAAGCTTGCCAAAATTCACTATTGAGGGACAATAGCCCATGGTTGGACTATAACTTACAGGAGGGATTGTTGTTCAAAGGAGGACAATTGTGTGTTCCAGAGTGTTCTATGCGGGAGAACTTGATTCAGGAAAAACACAGTGGTGGTTTGGCTGGACATTTTGGCGTCAATAATACTTTGGAATAGCTGAGTTATTTCTACTATTGGCCGAGGATGCGAAGGGATGTACAGAGATTTGTAACTAGATGCAAGATTTGTCAGCATGCAAAAGGACGCAGTCAAAACACAAGGTTGTATACACCCTTACTTATTCCAAGAAGACCTTGGGACTCAGTTAATTTGGACTTTGTTTTGGGTCTGCCAAAGACACAACGGGGCTACAATTCCCTCATGGTGGTGGTGGACCATTTCACCAAGATGGTGCATTTCATTCCATGTAGGAAGACAAATGATGCCACACATGTAGCGCACCTGTTCTTCTCAGAAATAGTCAGATTACATGGATTACCAAAATCCATTATCTTAGATATGGATGTGAAGTTCACAGTCCATTTCTCGCAAACATTGTGGAAAAAGTTAGACACGAAAATCAATTTTAGCTTAGCTTATCACCCACATACAGATGGGAAAATTGAAGTTGTGAACCGGAGTCTAGGAAATTTATTGAGGAGTCTGATTGGTGAGAATTCCAAATAGTGGGATCATGTGCTTGCACAGGCAGAGTTTGCCTATAACGACTCACCCAACAGAAGTACGGGCAGAAGCCCTTTCCAAATCCTTTATGGAATACACCCACACGGGATATTTGTTTTGAGGGACTTAGGGCAGTTGCAGTGCAGAAGTGCTGATGGCAAAGATTTCGCAAAAGCAATCAACGCTCTTCATGATCAGGTCAAACAAAAGCTACAGGACAGTAGCCAAAAATATAAGTAGAAAGCAGATTTGAAAAGACGGGAGGTACAGTTTGAGGTAGGAGACCTGGTACTAGCACACTTGAGTAAAGAAAGGTTTCGTAAAGGAGAGTACAACAAGGTAAAGATGAAGAAAATTGGACCTTGTAAAATCCTCCAGAAATTTTCTGCAAACGCTTACGAGTTGCAGTTACCTCTGGGAATCAAAATCTTGCCCATTTTTAATGTGGCAGATCTGTACCCATATGTTGTTGTTGATGTGGAAGACAGTTCAGAAGAACGAACACTGGACACCTAGGATGAGGAAGAATCATGGATTAAGCAGATGCATTTAGCACAACCTTTGGAGATAGAACATATTCTGGACACACAGATAGGCAGGAAGATGCGAAAAATAATATTTGCAATATCTGGTGAAGTGGAAGAACCGTCCTATTGAGGATAGTTCCTGGTTAGACGTTGCACGAATTCAAGGTGTTGGGTACGCTATCGAAGAGCTCATGGGCAAGAGCCATGAGATTAATTTACCTTGGGAGCCTGATGCAGGGGCATCCAATTGAAGGGTTACAACTGTAACTGATCATTTGTTATCCTTGATTGGTCATGAGAGTATTTTAATTTTAATTTTTTCCTTGAAGGCTGAAGGTTGAGCTAACACAACCTTGTAATTTTTGTTTTCCAAAGTTAAAGAATAAATTAGGAATAATTAGTTAATTAGTTCCAAAAAACTGAATGACAGTTTCTCAACTGTATGGAGTTACATGCAAGGTATTAAAACGGATCCATACCACCAAGTGAGGGCTACCATCCAGAGGAAGAGAGTAGTCAAGAAGATAAATTTCTTTGTGAGCAAGCAAGTGTGTAATTGTTACTTTTATACTTTAAAATAAAAATTTTTTCTTCTCTGTGCGATACATTATATATTTAAGATGATAGTTTAGAGGGAGCTGAAACCATCTAGATGTTGAAACAAGATTGACAAATAAGTTGTTACAGACCTAGAAGCGAGGACCAAATACAGTCAAAATAAACTGAACGACGAATGAGGAAACCAAGCACATGTAACAATATCATTTACAAATTACAAATCAAATAGTCGTATATATTTTTATTTCCTCACAGTCTAAGGAACAATAGAAACCACGATAAGCGAACAACCTATTCAGGCCAATAGCAAGATGAAAGAGGCCTAAATACCAAACCCGGTAAGGGTTTTAACAAAATTTAAATTACATCAAGCCAGAGCAAGGGAGGCTGAAAACCCATCTGGGTTCTTAACTGTTGAAGCTCAAAAACAAAATAAAACAACCAAAATCAATTCAAAATAGAGAAAAATGAAAGGTAAGACACCACCTTGTCTACACAAGGTTGCTGAAGAAGCTAGGTGCAGTTGGAGGCTATCTATGCTACGACACCTGCAAAAGCACAAAGACATAGAATTAGATACATGGTCTGAGAAACTGAAAATGATAGCAAAGCTGCACGAAGATTAAATTGAACAACTTACCTTGGAGGAGCCGAGCAAGCTCATGTCGCAGCGAAAGTGAAGTCACTCTCTCAGTACCAAGGTTATATGACACAATCGGGTTAGAATCCAGGAGAAGGTGTTGGCTAGATAAATCGATCTTGCGGACAAGGCCGATCTCCCTAGTATCCGAATATAGTCTAGCAACAAACAGACAAAAAAATCTATCTTTCTCTAGACATATGCGATTTATAAATAAATACTATAAAGGTGTTAAGATCCTACCTTATATCTAATGCTTGTTCATAGTAGTCATCCTTTAATCGTTCGAAAGGGTTACCCTCCAATTGTTCGAAAGAGTTACCTTTAAAGCCCTACAATCACAAACAATCAAACATTAAATAACACTTGCATAGAAAATATCATAAATCATGTCTATTATGGTGATCAAGGAATCCATAAAATAAACCATGAATCAACAGCTTATTGAGAAAAGAAAACTTATTTGCATTAACTTTGAAGTAGAAGAACCTTACAACCTTTTCAGCCTTGATGTTGAACAAGCTCTTCCTGGGGTCAAAAACAGGAATTTCCTTTACTTTGACAAGCCTTTCACTCTTCCAAATGAGATCTTAGAGGTATGTAATCTCTCCTCATAAAAACTCAACTAAAGAAGACTAAGTTCCAGCAACATTTCACCTAAAAAATATTCAGCTTCTAACCTCCTCAGTAACTAGCCCAATGCTTCTTTTTATAGTGGAGAGGAGGAGGTTACAGGTCCACCTATGAAGGGATACAATCCTCCTTCAAAGGGAAAAGCTCCTCACATCAAGGGGTTAGCTCCTTAAGGTATGGGATGCATGAACCTTAAGAGAGCGAACTTGCCACCTCAAGATTCCTTCCAGAAGCTTCTAGAAATGACTGAAAGTGACTTTTTTCACAATATACTCTTGCCTTTTTAACCTTTATAGGGGTCCACACCTTTAACACAGAGACAATGCCTTCATGTGCGTAGGAGACTTGACCATTAGGTTCAGGACCGCAGGTAATACAAAGAGAAAGTGTGGAACCAGAGTTTTAAAGACTTTGAGGGCTTTTCTCTTACTTTCAAGGCTTGATATGAGGAATGGATGCTTCAGACTTGCAGAGGGGGAAAGTATGAGTGGTAATGAACTCACATAGATAGCAGAATGTCAAGGTGATAATATTTAGTGCAACAGGAGGGGAAAATAGCCCACGCAGATAGCGACATTATAGAAGCTAACTCTAAAAGGAAGCCCTATGAGGAAGGAGCAGAAGGGTTAGAGGAAACTAAAAAAGAATTGAAAGAAAAAATCATATAGAAAACTTACCAGTCGTGTAGAGGCCGAGTTTCCTAGAGAAGGGACCAAGAACCTGTTAGAACACCAACCCAAGAAAATACATTAACTAGCGGATACATGAAATTGCAGAATGACTGGAAAGCAGCAAGGTCAAAGCCACGACAAAAGTAAGACAGTTACCCAATGTGACGTTAAAGGTTGCAAGGAGCAACATAGCCACTGGAAGGCCGAAGCCACAAGCTATTTTTCATTATTGAAACCAAAGAATAGAGCAGAGGCACAAGGAGGAAACCCTGCCCCCATAGCCTCACTAGAGCGGCAACGAATACGAACATCCAAAATCACAAAACCCTAAGTCTAATTTTCGTCAATGAGCTTTTGAATTGTAACTTAAGCCTTCGGTTCTGAGCACAAGGTCACACTGGAAATGATTTGATAAAGGTTTAGGCCTTTAGAGTTATATTAATAAGCTTTTAAATACAATTGCATATTGTAAGTGTGAGTACTTAAGGTTTCATACCCCACAGTCCCACCACATTTCAATGTTCCTAGTTTGTAAAAATTGAAAATTGGATCCCATTTATCCCACGTAGCTTGATCAAGATATAGGAGAATTTTTTTATTAACAAAATTTTAACTTGGGCAGTCAAAGAAGGAGCACAACATTTCATCATTAACCCAATAAACCTAAAAATAAAAATAAACTATTAAGAATTCAATGTAGATATGAAATATGAATTATATTTTGAAATAAAATAAGGAAATATAAACTAATGCAAATTAATTGTAAACATGATATAATATTACTTATATTATCAACTTAAATAAGTCGTGATGTTTAATCATTTGTGTAAAATAAATAGAGATATGATAATAAGTGATAGGTCCAAAAATAATTAAAATTTCATAACTTGTCTACAATTGTCTTAGAATATCCAACCCTACTTTTCTTTAAATTGTCATTGGCAGTTAAGAAATGTCTTGCAGATTGCACACACTCAATATATGGTGTTTTATAGAACACCTTATTAGGGAATTGAGTTGACAACAATTCAAATAACCTTACTGGGTTCAATTAATAGATCCAAGAAATGAGCATTGTATCTTTGATACTTCTTGATTGCCTCTATAGATACACTATATATTGGATTTGTTATAACTTCTTTTGTTGTTTGAATGGTGTGTTGACCATCAAATATCCAAAAGTTGATGTTTTCAACATCTAAATCTATTTCATTTACAATCTTTATAGGATTAAACAATGGGTTCGATTCATTTTTATCAAATGGGATTACAAGTGCATCATGCAATGATGCTTGAAAATTATCCAGGAGAGATTTGACTAATAGTTTAACAATTGAATCATCCCATGACCTCAATTTAAACACTTTAGGGGCTTCTCTAAATCTTTGAACATCCACTATTCCATTGAAAGAGTTTGAAAATAAATATAAGTGTTTTAACTTTTCATGAATTTCATCACATTGATCTGCAAGCTTCGCTGTCTCAGATTCAAATTTCCTAGATTTTTCAAATTCAACAGTAGGTTTGGAATCACTTTTGGCAATGCTCCGATCTAGCTCGTTTAAATATATTATCCTCAAAGCAAGTAATTGAGCATCAAGTTTATCATCCAGTATTTTATCTAAATTTTTACCTCATTGTTGCAAATAAAGAAGTAAAAATGGTGTTTTTATACAAGGGCTTCACTAAATGAACCTTTGACTTATCATGTGCGTTCGTGGAATACTAAACAATACCCTTAATTTGACTACATATTGGAAAATACCTCTAAAAATCACATTATTTCGCCTACCAATACGAACCCAATACACCTTCCTAATTTAGAAAACCCCTACTTTCACTAAATATTGTAGGTATCCATTTTTTCATTAACATTTTTTATACCCCTTTATATTTTTTCATTAACTTTGAGCTCCATTTTTTATACCTGCCAATATAAAAACCCCTTACCCCCTATATATCCTCTAATATACTATGTCGTTTTTTACTCAATATATATATCCCCCAATATGAATGCATGTGGTATGGTATTACTCCCCCAATGAAGCCCTCGTGTGTTTTTATACATTGTACAAAACAATATTTTAGAACTTTAGTGATATGTTCTAAAAGACCTGTGCAACTCTTGATACCAGATTTGAGGAAGCTCTCATAGGTATCCAACTTAAACATTGAATTATTTAGTGCTTTTGGAAAATCTTTACTTGATGCTTCAATCAAGTCTGGTCTAAATTTTGTATACTCCACTTCACAAAAAACTAATTTTACTTATTTTTCTCCAATATCCTCCAATTGGAAGTTGATCTCACTATCATTGTGAGCAAAGAAATTAACAATTACTCTTAATTTCTATTGTTCCATTCCATATGCACCTAAATAGATACATATCAAGAAACACATTTATGGGAGTTTCTATCTGAACATACCAATCTTGCACAAAATCAAATGTGTTGGATGTATTGTACTTTTGAATAATTTCAAAAATATAAGTAAAAGTTTTTCTTCAAACTGCAATTTGAGTTGGAATACTTTTTTGTTTCTTAGATGATGTTTGTAACATTTTGCTTTATTTGGGGTGATGAGATTCTGTAAACAATAAAAAAAATAAATTGTTAGCATGAATGAAAATGAAATTCTAATTCCAAACATTGTCATATAGTGTTCTACTAAAATTTGTCGGGACCAACTAATTTAACCATTTCTAATGGAGTATAAATAATATATAAAATCACCATACCAAATGAAGGAGGCATTGTTTGTGTATCACCTATTTTTCATTTTCCATCTACTACTTTACATGGAATTTCAGATACAGTCAATTCCACAGTTTATAAAAATAATTGTGGAAAACATGAAATACCAAACATTAATAAAAAATCATATAATACATTATATGTATTTACATGCACAAAAAGAAAGAAACATATGTGTAATGCAAGCTTACTACCAATATAATGATATATTGAAACTGATCTAGTCTGTAACTGCATAATAGAATATCATCTAACTTTTTTGTAAATGAGTATTAATTAGATTTGAAAATGTCATACTTGTTGGAAATACTGACAGGGGGTGAATAAATATTTCCTATTATCTTTACACAATTGGTTAGTTTCTTACTTAAACATTCAACACATAACAAAAACCATCAAAACCACATCATATGAAATATAGTACACCATAAATAATGTCCAAACCAAGTTGTGTTAAATATGATGTACATACAACATTTACTAGACAAATCTTGAAGGAAGTACAAGACTCCCCAAAGGGTTTTACCAACAATGATAGAAGGAACAAAATTCTCCCTAAGCTGTTGGTCTCCCATACCAGTGATAATGTCCAAAGTACAATAGAATGTTGCCACCAAAATTTCCACTACTTCTACTATTTCCACACTACCACTGTTCATTGCTTCTATCCATTGTCACCTCTTCTATTGCCGTCACTAATCATTGCTATTTCTCTCTATTACTTCTACCACTGATTGCTATACACTACTGCTACAACTTCTCCCATCCACCGTTGCTACTACACACACTCCATCTACTGTTCACTCTTTGCTACTACTACTCCATTTACAACTGTTGCAATTCTTACTTTCATAAAGTCACTGATTGCACTAAAACACTTAGTCATCAATGCTCTGCTCCTACAATCCTCAACCAGGGGTTATGTCATACATAAGATAATATTGACATCAAGAGGATGTTGCAACCAAAGTATCAAGGGAAATGTTGTTGGCACATCTTAAGTATTAGCGTTTTAATTACTTCTAGTCCAAAATTCATTGTCTTAAAGATCACTAGAATATCTTTCACAAAGCACAGTGTTATGTTGTATATAGATAGCGGTGTAGACTCAGCTAACATGCACACATAACATCATTGTCATCGAGTCTACAAATATGTCAAAAATCCATATTACAGTCACTACAATGTAGTTCATGTTGAAAATGTAACAAGAAAATCTCAGTTTGACTTTTCCTTGGTCAAACTAGAGAAAATTCGAATTTATTTTTCAGCAGAAATCTTGGAGGTAGTTAACTGAGGTGACATGAAATTTTTCACTTAGTTAACTCAGATATTTCGAGTTGGGGAAGCTCGACTTCAGTTCATTATGTTTGATTTCTAAATTGTAGCAATCTATTTCAGTTAATTTGAGTTATTGTTAGTTAAACTAGTTCTAACTTTCAGAAGAACTAATGGAGGTCAATTTGTGGAAGTGGGACTTCAACCACACTCAGTGATCAACAAGTTAACTGATCAATCAACCCAAAAGAATTGTTGCATGCAAATAATTCAAGTTACCCAGTTGAGATGGAGATTCCAAGGCAGTGTACTATCAGTTGTAGCATATTCTCATGTGTACAGGTGGTGCATACAGTTAGAGGAAGGACCTAAAGGAATTGTGGAATTTAATAGTGGGGATTTACTAAATAATAGGGGCTAACTTCCATAACGAACAACACAAGGAAATATGATCTTGGAGGGCTTGAAAATTGGCTAAGTGTTGGACAGAGTCAATCAATCATGCATAAGGATAGTCTCTACACTTGTAGGGTGTGTTTAGACTTGAGAAAGCATATGTATTTCACCTCTATTCTCTGATTAATTGCAATATAGATAGGAAGGGATTTTGAGCAGTTGCTTTCCCCTAGATAAATCTCTTTGCATGTGTAATGTTTCCTTTTGCATGTCTATGATTTGTGTTCTATATGGTGAATTAACTTCAACAGATCAGTAAAGTAGCTTTGAGTCTTGTGTTTTAGTAAATTCCATGAGCAATTTCAAATATACATATTAATTTCTACATGGTATCAGAGCTAGAATCACTATAGAGAAAATATTTCAAAGTTGTCATTGCAGGAAGAGCCGATTTGCAGGATCAATTCTTCAAAGCTAGAATGATGGATTTCTGTGGACTAAGACTCGAGTATGACCTTGAGGGAAGCTCAAATTATGTTGCTTGGAAGAACTATATGGAGGCAGTGTTGGAATATAATGGGTTGAAGGAATTCATTGATAATGATATCCTAAAACAAGCAACATCTGATGCTCAGGATCTAGCAGAATGGAAGAAGTGTGTAGCTAAGGTGAGGATAATCATATTGGAGGCAGTACGAGACCATATTGTCTGAAATCTCCATGGGAAAGAGACTCCTTATGCAATGTGGCAAACATTGACAAATTTGTTCCAAAATAGTAGTGACCACAAGAAGTTGGTGCTTAAGGAAAAACTTTAAAATATCAAGATGTAGAAGAATGAGACCATTCCATAGTACTTGAGTAGGTTCACACAATGTCATGATGAACTTGGTCAAGTTGGTGTTACTATATTAGAGGATTATTTGGTAAGCTTAGCCATTCTAGGCCTTCCCAAGAGCTAGCACAGCTACCAAGGTTCAGTGAACGAGAGGGAGAAACTACCAAATTGGGAACGTCTATGGTCCGATTTGGCACAGGAGGAATAAGCTAGAATATTATAGATGGTACTTCATCTAAGGGCGAGGATGAAGAAAATTGTGCCTTGGATGGAAAGGAAAAGAAGGAGAAAGGGAAGAAATACTAATCCAAAGCAGAATCTAGTCAAGGGGGCAAGAAGAAATACTTGGCTTCATAGTTCGATCTTGACTTTACTCTCATTGCATACATGGCTAACACAGTGATGGGGAGCATGTGGTACTTGGACAGTGGTGCCTCATTCCATACGACGAGGAATACATATTTTTTCAGTGATTTGGAGGAGAAAGATCTCTAGATTCTGTTAAAATTGGAAACTCGGGCCAAACTCCATGTGGGTCATCTTATTTATGGAAGCTGATATTTTTCCTGGATCCCTCTCCTCGAGAGATGTAGGATTGATCTAAAGATAATCCGATTCCGATAAGTATTAATGAAGTTATGAATTTATTTGTGTTATAAGACAATTCGTCAAGGTCGGCCAGCAACCAAATAAACTCCACAAGTGCTCAACGTTTTAGTATAAAAGGAGATGACTTGAGAGTCATTTCTCACACACACTTCTTGTGTTCTCTTCCTCTCCACTTGTCTTTGGGTTTTTGGTGGGAGGAAAAGATCCTAAGAATCTACGCAGCCCTAAGGATAGGATGCCCTAGCTCAATGTTGTCATAGAAAAGGCATGCCCTAGATTTAGACACAGGCAATGAAGAGAAGGCTCTACCCTGATGTGGTAGCTTACATGGAGGGCAACTCTTATGGTGGACACAAGGCTATGCGCTGTCTAGATCAAAGTTGCCCTAAACGTTGTTCAACCACCCTAAACATTCTTTGTTTTAGCTGCAAGTAAGGCAACATTATCTTAGGTGACCAAATTATTGCAAGAAAGGGCAACCGCATCAACTGTTTAGAGGATGGGAAAACCCTTAACCAATTTGCTACAAATCTATGGAAGCTTGCTTTGAGGGCAGGTCGTGGACCTTTTAAAGGCTAGATCTACCCAGGATTATTGTGAAGGGTCTCATGCCCACAAGGAAGGGCAACCGCATCACCTTGGAGCAAATCTAGAGAGAAAAGAAGGTTGGAAAAGACACTGTGATATGCCCTAACCAGACCTAAGTTGGAGCAAAAACATCAGACCTCAAAATAGTGTGCTAAGGTATGTTGTCTATGACATTTCTTGTAGGTGTTGAGGATCAGTTTGGACCAGATTATTGGGCAGTCTGTGGGAGCCAAATTGGTGGTTGTACATAATAGTATGGTGCATGGGACAACAAGACATAATGCTGCCAAGATGCATGGGAAAACAAGACATAATTCTACCAATGTGCATGGGACAGCAAGGTGACATAGTGCTGCCAAGATGCATGGGACAACAAGACATAATGCTGCCAATATGCATGGGACAACAAGGAGACATAATGATGCCAAGATGCATGGGACAACAAGACATGATGCTGCCAAGATGCATGGGACAACAAGGTGACATAATGATACTAAGATGCATGGGACAACAAGTTCACATAGTGCTGCCAAGATGCATGGGACAACAGTGTGGTACTTGGTGCAGCAAGTACACGAAGCAACAATGGTGCAACAAGCACATGGGTGACAACATGGTGCAGAAGTGGCACAAGGTACAACAGTGCTAAACATTGGGACAACAATGCAACATAAGGTGCAGCAATATGATGTGTACAACATGGTCATAAGGTCAAAAATTGTGATGATGGGTGTAGCATGGTGCATCATGCAGCATAATGGTAGGTGAAGGAGTCAACTTGGAGAATCAGTTGAAGCAGCATGTCTTCAACTGATCTCATGTATCATCTTCTAAAAGATGATCTATGCTCTTATCTAGATAAGTCAAAGTGTTGAATTCTATTGTAAATGTACTATCTCTCTCTCTCTGTTGAACTATTGAAGAACATATAAGAAGAATTGATCAAGGGTTTCCCCACATTGGGGTTTGTCCCTGGCTAGCGCCACATCTTGTGTCCTCTTGTCTTGGCTTGTCTCCTGCGATTTATGTTTATGTTCTATCTACTATTTACTTTAATGCTGATGTGAGATAACTATGAAAATTGAAATAAATTTCTCTAAGCATAGAACATACCTAAACTTAACATGGTATCAAAGCTAAGGTGAAGACAATGCCCAAGCAAGAGTGAAAGAGCAATCATCAAAGACATTTGGGAAAGGACAAAAGGATCAATGGATTCCTCATCCATCTTAAAATTAACCAAGGGTGAAGTCGTAGCAGTGAATATTATTAGAATGGCGCAGCGGAATTTTTTGATGGCCTACCTAAAGATCACTTCAATGGGAAGTTCAGATCTAAGGGTGGAAGGAAAGGCAGATGCCTTGGTTGTAATAAGTTTGGCCATTATGCGAAGTAGTGTCTAAGGTAGGGACACATCACTTGATGATGATAACAATCATTCCAAAGACATCTTCAATGATCAGAGGAATGACAGGTAATGCAGGTCATCAAGGAAACGACTGACTCTTTAGATAAAGCAAGGAACCCCAGGTATGAAGAATCAAATTTTGTTTCTGATAAGATAAAGAAGCATTATCTTGTATTGGCCTTCTCCTTCAGATAATTTGGGAATTTTGTTTATTGATCATAGTGCTTCAAGGCACCTCATCGGATAGAAGGGTGCTCTCTCGAATTTGGTAGAGACGGAAACAACCGGGGGATTATACTTGGAGTCGATGCCACCTATCCCGGAAAGGGTGTAGGGAATGTTACCCCTCAATTGAATGAGGGTAACTCTATTCATTTACAAGAATCTCTTTTATGTACCTAATCGCAAGAAGAACCTGGTGTCCATCTCGAAAATGGAAGTCAAAGGTTTCGGGGTGGCATTCATCGATGGAAAGATACGTGTTTAAAAATAGAATTTTCGAAGATGCTTTTTCTAATGGGTCTAGGGTTCCCAATTTGTATCAAGTTGTAGGATGGTCCATTGGGGATCATGCCAATTGACATATCACATCTATAACACCGAAGGTCTACCTATGGGGCCTTACCCGATGTGAGTCAGATAGTGACAGGGATGCCTGAATTGAAGAAGAGCATGAAGGTACATGTCTGAGATGTACCAAAGGAAAATATTACAAGGGGACCATTCCCCTCATGCAACAGGTCCACAGGTTTGGAACAACCTGAGGACTTTGAGATTCATGATCGGGAATCTCATGTATAAAGGTGGAAGAAAGCCCTCTATGGCTTGAAGTAAAACACCCTGGTAGAGTATGAGAGGATTGATAGTTGTCTGATGAAGCTGAGATTCACTAGGAGTGAAACTGATCCAAACCATTACCCAAAGGTTGTGGATGATGGACCTATCATACCAGCACCTTATGAGGAGGACCTATTTCTGACAGGTGCAGACCCTCTCATTTGTAGAAGTAAGAGGGAGTTGGATTCAGATCTAGAATGATAAACTGCAAGCCTGTGACTACCTTGAGGATCTTAACTTTAAGAAGTTATATGGTAGTGATGTCGGACCAGATTTGGGAAATGCCTTTGAGTTTCATAAAATCATTCGTGTTGATGTTCTTGGTGAAATTTCCTCCAGACATATGTTTTGCAGTTAGCATAATGAGATCATATATAGTTGAGCCTCACTGGATTGGTGCCAAGAATCTTCTAAGTTATCTTCAAGGCACAATCTATCATGAATTGAGATACATTGCCAGAAATGTGAAGCTGCAAGATTATTCAAATGCTAACTGGGCAGACAATGTGAAGGATCGCAAGAGAACTTCTAAGTGATGGTTCTCTTTGGATTTTGCTTCGATATCATGGATAAGCAGGAAGCAGAGGTCGGTTGCTATAAGCACCACTAAGACCGAATACATAGCTACAAGTATGATCTCGTGTGAAGCTGCTTGGTTGTGGAAGCTCTTCAGCGTACTGTTTGTACACATGATGGATACCATCGTAATCCTTTGTGTCAACTAGGAGGGGATTCAATTGTTGAGGAATCTCGTATTCTATAATTTCTCTGTGAAGCTGCATGATTATTCGAATGCTAACTGGGCAGACAATGTGGAGGATCGCAAGAGAAATTCTAAGTGATGGTTCTCTTTGGATTTTGCTTCGATATCATGGATAAGCAGGAAGCAGAGGTCGGTTGCTATAAGCAGCACTGAGACCGAATACATAGCTACAAGTATGATCTCGTGTGAAGCTGCTTGGTTGTGGAAGCTCTTCAACGAACTGTTTGTGCACATGATGGATACCATCGTAATCCTTTGTGTCAACTAGGAGGGGATTCAATTGTTGAGGAATCTCGTATTCTATAATTTATCTAGCATATAGACATCAGATACTACCTTATCTGGCATATGGTATGTCGATGAGCGAGGAGGCTCCATCGCATTGAAACTCATGTACAGGTCGCAGACATTCTGTCAAAACCCCGGGGAAAGGTCAAATTTATGGCTTTCCCGAATGACTTGGAGTTGTTGAGAGACCTTCTTATAAGGGTGCTGCATGATGCATACATCGAGCTCTTGGAGCTCCAAGGGGGCGAAGGGTACTTCTTGGAGTGACATGCGACCACAAGGTGACTCACCCTCCCTTGGTGGTGCGTTATGTACAAGGTGAAAGGTTCAACCTTCCCCTGTGACACCCTGTGGTGACTATGGGACATGATGATTAGTTATCCTGTGGGCCAGGATGATTATTTCTCCTGTGGCGACTGTTGGACAGGATGATTCATTCTCCTATGGACAGGATGATTAGTTCTCTTGTCGAGGCATCCTACCCATGCAGTCTGGGACTCATGGGAAGTACCTCTCATCTGATCAATGAGCAGGGAAATGGGGTTGAGGACCATAGTAATACTATCGATGGACACATCATTATATTTACTGCAATCCCTATGCTAGGATGAACTCCATTGATCTGGGATCAATGAAACTGATCTAGGATCAGTATGAGTGGTTTGAGACACTCTCTTGTGATATTGATCTTGGATCAATAAAACTGATTTCGGGTCAGCAGAGAATGGTATGAGACATTCTCGACCAATTCTTCTTCTTCATGGTTTAGCATAGCAAAGTAGGGCAGAGCAGAGCTAAGTAGAGCAGAGAAGTGCAGGGCATTGATGGCAGAGATATTACAGTCGGACATATGGATCAACGGATGGAGTTCTCCCTAGTGGAGAGAGAGTGTTAAAATTGGCAACTAGGGCCAAACTCAATGTGGGTCATCTTATTTATGGAAGCTGATATTTTTCTTAGTGTAGAAATTTTGAATAATAAACACATATTCAATTGATATTATCCTGATCATGTACTATTGCTAAATACATACACAATACATAAGCTCCTCTACGTTGATCATCAATATAGCAGCATCAATAACAATAAAACATCAAGAGCATGCACACATTAACACAGTATGTAACCCCGGGAAAGTTTACAGCTGAAAACCCCACACTATCTGTATATTAATGATTGAGAACATGTAACATTACAATAGTCAATACTTCTCACAAGTATCCAGCACTATCTCCACCTGTTACATACAATACAGCTCAGATCTCATCTCCAAATCTATTCCACTGTTTGCCTGCCTCCACTGCTCAATACCTGCACAAGAATGGATGAGAATGGTTGAACCAAACTCGTATTTACCTCAAAATAATCACTCACACTGGGAATCACGTGAGAAAAGTCTATAATCACTTGGTATTGGCCAATTCTCATTGGCATAACTTGGCATAACTCAATCCCATTGATTGTGCAAATCCTCATGCACAACTATAGTCACAACTGATAGCAATCTGATCCTCTAACACTTGTCCCTGCTGAATTGAACATGCACTGACATGAAACTGAGTTAACTGATGTATTCTTTAGTTGCATTATGAGTTAATAATTAGTTTAACAACTCATCATTAGTTTATTTGCAGTTAGACTAATTACACCTAGTTTAACCAAGTCAAACTGAACACAACTCCATCAACTCCACAATCAACTCCATCAAACTCAACTGATTGAGTTCTAACTAAAGTCATGCATGAAACAACTCAATTGACCCACAAAGAAAGTGTATTTCCTTCTGACAGCTGCATGTACCACATCTATAGCTCAAACTGAAGTGCTCCAAGAGAATAAGATAAAGTTTATAGTCTAAATATTATTATAAGACAGTAATATTTGACTTTTCTATTTTTGATAGCCAGTCTAAAAATAGACTTTGATCACTCCTGCTGTGATCATCCCTGTTGTGGTCACTCCTACTATGATCATCCCTGATGTGATCCAAAAATAGAACTTGCGCGATAATTTGCCTGCGGGCCCACTTAGTGAAGGCGACTCTTTTCACTAAGCTCCACCATCTTGTTGCAATCTCAACAAAAATAATATCCATCCATAAGGAGATTTTTTATCCAACCATGAACCCACATCTAGTCCATAAACCTCATGCCTATTCTCGATTTTTTCTTTTTATGTTCTCAAGCTTATTCAATTAGTAGTGATGGAGAAGGGTTAAAACCTAAACGAGCAAACCTAAATTAGAGGTCTCTATATTCTTCTTTGAAGGAACAAACTCTTTTTCTCTCAATAATTTGGGATCCCTCTTCCACCCCAAAATAAATAAGTGTCAATGCATAGTTCTCTCTAAATAAATAAATAAAGGCGAAAGGAGAGAAAGACTTCCTATGCAGAGAGGTGAAGTAAGCAACTCCACTGAGGTACTATCTAGGCTTGCTGGCAACAGAGAAATGTTTGTGTTCCTGCAGGACTCTGGTAGGGAACTGTCCAGGCCTGCTGGCAATGGAGAAACACCAGAGATGAAAAAATATACTCTGAAAATCTTAATCTCACAAGCTACACTACCCTTCCCAACTTGAAACATTGTGATTATGTTGAATCTTATGTTTTTATCAACTAAGAAGGTATAGAGGGGGCCATGTTTGTTCATGGGGTAAGTGGGAAGGCTGAAGTAATCTGCATGATGATTCAATACTCCCTGAAGAACCAAGCACTTCCATAGAAGAAATTAACCAAGGTAAAGAAGCTAGAGTTCAACCAGTGCATCACCAAGTGTTGTAGTTGCTGCAACAACCTCCAAAATTTTGGCTTACACTCAATTTTGGAGCCTTCCTTGGTCCTCGATACTGTTTTTGTAAACACTAGATCTATTTCATGATCTTTCTCATTGTTCTTTGGTCCCTTTTGCATATTGGGCCAACTGTCATCTTTTGGCATGTTTTACTATCATACAATGTTTACGAGCCTTTTTTCTTGGTTTCAAGGGTCATCCTATGTGTATATGAGTTGTCCCAACCATGCAAACATCTATCACATTCATACAAAAATTCTTGAGCACTGTCGCACAAGTGTCGTCATGGTCATCCTAAGGCTTATCTTAAGTGTCGCACTTGTCATATCTTGTCATGAGGCAATCACATGGAGGGAAATGTTTGTTTACATGTTCCAATGATCTATGTTTTTGTGTTATCAAGGTATTCTAAGTGTGTGACCACAGTTAAGGTTCATCAATCATCCCACACTTAGCCATTTTTGAAAAATTTCCCTACCGAGAAACTTAGCTTCACTGAGCCTGAAATGAACTATGCACTACGTTGTCTCAGCCCTCTAAGATGTGACCTTGCTACTTGGAACTATGCAATGCAAAGTACCTGTCCTCGAGCGGTTTTTCTTTGCACAATTACTGAGCCAAGCTCCTGAGCTTGATCTCCATAATTTCACAGTTGTGTCTCACAATCTGCCTTGAACTTCACACTTCGCGTACTTAACCATCAAGCTTTTTCCTTGTATGCTGGAACTACATAATGCATAGAAACTCAGCCTTCCTTGGCGTCCAAAACTATGCAGATGCTCCTCCCAGTGTCATTTCCCATAGTCGGGCCCCACTGCCTCCAGAAACTGCATAGTTATGTTCTTCAAGCCTCCCTGAGTTGTGCATTGCATAGTCTTTGTTGCCTAGTCCCCCTTGCTTCCTGAAACTGCACGGTTTTTCCTCGAAGGTCCCCATCCTATAGCCTCCACTACCTACTTGAACTGTTTTTTCCCTCAATAGGGACTACGCAAATTTTTCCTTTAGTGGGGACTGCAGTAATGTTTTCGTCAATGGGGACTTCGCAATTTTTTCCCTCATTGGGCACTATGCAATTTTTTCCCTCAATGAGCATTCCGTAGAAATTTCCCTCAGTGTCACCTGAGCTACACACTACACAATATCAATGATCAAGCTTGACCCTTGACTACTCGAAATGTAATTGCGTAGTCACTAGGCCTTCTCTCTTGACATGTCAGTAAGTCCCGACCCAGTTCATGAATCTAAATGCTTTATCTTAGGCTAGGGGTTTTTATATTGATGTCGTCTCATCATGAGTGAGTTGTAGATGTAGGAACTCTCCTACACCATGAAAATATGATGAAGAAGGTGATGTAGAAGCGGGGCATGCATAAAGAAATCTTCGTAGTTGAAACATGCAAGCTAATCTATCAAATAAAATTAAAGGGACACAAGTTTGAAACTACAATCCAATTCTAAACATCATTGAAGAATATGCATCCCCAAGCCATGCAGAGGAGAAGAGAAAGCATATCCAAGAAGACATCTAACACTGAGTAGTGATAATGACTTGACATTGCCACATCACCAAGAAACCCATGTTAGTAGTGTTATGTCATGTCATGTCATGAGTGGTCATATCCCACATCACTATTGTGGACCATGTGGAGAGTCATGTATGTTGAAAATTCATAGGAAGTTGAACAATCGTGAGGGTAGTGAAAGAGTCACAAAGGGGAAGAATCACCCCTTGATTATCTATACCCCCTCCTTGTATGAGAAAAGGACTTTTTCACCTTGGCTCCTCCCACAAGGCATTAGAGAGATCAACTAGTTCTTTGAGGAGCAAGGAGTGGCTCCAATGTCCCACTATTAGGGCTAGTGATGTACATTGTAAACATGTGCCTTGGAAATTTTTCTTAATAAAAAAATCCTTGTAAGGCCAGCAAGTTCTCCATGCATGGCCTATGAATGTTTATAAGAATCTTATGTGGACGTTTGTATTTCATGTTTTCTTTCACATGTAGTAAGATAGTTGAACTATTTTGGTTATTTTAGTGCTTATCTTGTTGATAATGTGCTATAATGGTTGTTATTTTTGTCTCATCCTTATGGACTATTCCGTGGGTTACTAGACAAATATTTCCTTGTTTGTTGGTTGTAACGACCATCACATCTGTTGTGGACTATTTCCTTGGATGTTAGATTGAGCCTTCTGGTTCATGTGTGTCTCTTCCTAGGTGGTACTATTACCTCTCACTTAGAGGCTCACTTTTCTCCCCCTTTTGCAGTAGAGTAACCTATACACAATTGCAAATACACACTCACCAAACACACCTCCCTTGATTTTCGAAGACACCATTGCATCACTCTCCTATGCTGATAGCTACAGGCAAGAAAAATATATAAGAATTTGGAAATCGGGCCTTTAAAACGGATGGGACTCCTACAACAAACAATGTGAGGTTTGATTGGGACTTCATATCGGGGAGATCCCCTTGGTTGACATATTTCCAACACCATTAATAGGCCCCTATTTTCTTCATTTTCCACTATTTTCCTTCATTTTCCTCCTCACAAGCAACATTTCACCTTTCAACTTCTTTTTCTCCTAATTTCCAATATTTTCATAAATAAATTGCCAAAAATGCCATTTTTCCTTTCCAAAGACTTTTCCATTGCCTTCACCAATTTCCTTAGCAATAATAAACCAAGAGAACTCTCACACTAGGATTTTTTACCCAACATTCATCTTGTAATAAGTGTCCCATAACCGTGCTTATTATTTTTCCTTTTTAAATTTTATTTACATGGAATTTTCATGAAGTCTGTTAGACTTTTGTTGGTATGACATTGTAGGAACCGTTGGCATGATGAGGCACTCTGCTTCCCACTCCACCTGGTCATGTATGATTAGTCACTCCATTATCATAAGCGATACCACTTTAGGCGCTCCATCTAGAAGTCCTTGGAGTACTACTTTCCTTCCTTGATGTTTAAACTTGATTTCCAACTTCTGTATATTGAAAGAGAACTCTACAATGGACATCATCCATGCCATACCAAGAATACCATCATTCTTGTCTAATATATAAAATTCATCTTGTAGTTGATAATCACCCAACTGTATACTTCGATTTCAAATATTATGAGTACATGGAATATTATACCCATTAGTTACCATTACCATAAACCCATTATGTTATTATGTTTGCAAACCCTTCTTAGTCACAATCTTTTCATCAATGAATTTATGAGTTTCCCGTATATATATCTGATCCAGGTGGATGTTGGTGGCCACCCACCTATCCCACTTGGACCCCTACAATTTTCTCTTTTAGTTTTTCAGTTTCCTAAATTGTTGCACAATTTTCTATTTTTAGTAGTTTTTTGGCTCCTAAACTTCCGGAGCCATTTTGAGTCCCCAAACGATGTTTTTTGGGAAATCTGGGAGCAACATGGGTCCATGGACTGATGTTGCTCTTCCCAAAGTTGTAGTGATCGGATAGATCTTTCTAACGAGCTATTGTACACGTCAAACAAAGATTGGGTGCAAAAGTTACGACCTTGGGAAGTTGATGTACCAACTTACCCAAAATGGGGCCCACAATTTGGCGTTTCATCTTCTAGGGTTAGCTTTTGGGATGTTAAGGGTTTTCCATTGTTTCTCAACAATAAATAGGCCTTCGAGCCTCATTGTAACACAATTCAGAGGCATGTAGCCGCTCACATCTCTTCTTAGAGATAAGCTACCATCGCCCTAGCTGGTTTATTTCCATTTTGTTGTTTGTAAGCATATTTCAGTGTTTTACATTAATGAAATGAAGTATTATTTCCACTACATCTCTGTGTTTATGGTTATCTCTATAATTTTTTTCATTCCTGTTCAAATCCAAATCACTATCAAAGAAACAAATTGTTTCCCCTATAATATACCTCTTACCTTGAATTCATTTTCCTTTTGTGCACTAGAGATTTGTGCTATGGCCTTATCATCTTAGGTCTCTTCTTCTAAAGTCTCCTCCTCATCACTATTCTTTCAACTATATTGTTGGTCATATTTTTCATGTAGATCCTTTACCAGAAAATTTCTTTAATTGCTTAGCTTTTGGTTTCAAACTACATTTACGTGAAGAGTCCTATGGCTCTCTATAATGGAAAAAAAAACTTCTTCCTTGTGAGGTCATTTTGTTGCTCACTATCTAACCTATTGGAATAATTTTTGTGGTTGTCGTGATTCTATTTGAATTTTTTTTGTCTTCATCCTCTTATGTGGGAAACCTTTGGAATAAAACTTTCTTCTAGAAGTAAAAGCCTCCATCTCCCTTGCTTTTTTTATGGCTTATTACAAGGTAGGTGGATTGAGGGACTTAATCCAACCTCTTAAAGGTTTTGTCAAACCATCCAGGAAAAGAACCATGAGTCTTCTTTCTGTAGAATCTCTCACCGTAGATCAACAGATTATGCAATAATAAAGCAAAATACTAGATCTACTTCTACAACAAACTTGCGGAAGCTTAATCAATTATGACCAAGATCAATCGGAACACATATAACAGAGAACAAGAAATAATACACATGAAATACAGAAGGATACTCTAGCGAAAGCCTCAGCTAAAAACCTCGCTATTTGTATTATCATACAAGTGGAAATATCTTAGGATTACACAAAGATTTAGCTCTCAAGCTATCCAGCTCTCAGTACAATCCCTCACTGCTGCTCATAGATAGAATAGACAACACATATGCCTTCCTTCAGTCCTCCAAGCCTCCTATTTCCTTGCACAGTTTCTCCTAGGTCCTCCAGCTGCAACCTGTGTGGTCTTCACCTCACACACAACATTGACCTATGAAATAATTGTGCAATCCTAAAGGAGATAATTCCTTCTGCATGGATGAGTTTCCTATATAGGAAAATTTCTCCAACTAATAGTACATTTTCCCTTCCTTTAATCTCAACTGGGTCTTTCTCTGAACTGACATGCATGAGTTATTTATGAGAGAATATTCAGTTATCTGAAGTGCAGTAGTTACATGCATGCATGCATTGACTAACTGAACTCACAATCAGTTCCACAAACTATTGAAACTAATCTAACTGGACTTAACTCAGATAACTGAGCTAACTAATTACAACTCAAAGTACAACTCATTATGATCTCCTTAATCAAGGGATAACTTCCTCAATCAAAGGGGAAACTATTGCATGTCTTCACATAGACTTCATGTTTGATTTTCTACAACTAATTAACTCAAGATGAATTAATTAATTATTTTTCAAGCAGCTGCTAAAATAAAATTCGAATTTTAATTCTCAATTTTAGTTCAGGGAATAACTAAAATTGGAATGTATCCCAAAATTCTATTTATATTAGTGATATTTTTAGCACTTCTATTTTTAGCATTTCCTGTTGCTATTTTCAACACTCCCTCTCAAGAAGAAAGGGACTATCAGTCACCCCAATCCTGTCTCTCTGGAACTCAAACTTGCATTTTGATAATGCCTTTGTCAAAATATTTGCATCCTATTCCTCGGACGAAACATACAACAACAACATGATCCTCTTCACCACGCAGTCTCGAATATGATGATATCAGATATCTATGTGCTTGGACCTGTCATGAAATACTGGATTCTCATAGAGTTTGATAGAACTCTAGTTATCGCAGTAGATCACAGTTGGATCGATCCTCTGACCAAACAATCCAAATAGAATCTTCCGCATCCAAATGGCCTCACATGATGCCTGACTGGCAGCCATGTATTCAGCCTCTACTGAGCTAAGTGAAACTGACTGTTGTTTCTTGCTGTACAAAGAAATTGGAGTTGAACCAACGTTGAAAATTCCTCCTGAAGTGCTCTTCCGGTCTGATGGACTCCCTGCCCAATCTGCATTTATGAAGCCCTGAAGCTTCACTCCCTCTGTCTGTCTGTACCAGAATCCATACTAAGATGTGCCTCTGAGGTATCTCATCACATGCTTCAATGCCTTCTAAAACAGCTTGGTAGGCTGAACCGTAGCTTGACTTAGCTAGTTCACCGCAAAGCATAAGTTTGTTCGTGTGTTCACTAGATACATCAATGGACCCACAAGCTTTCGATAAATAGTAGCAGCTACTACCTCAACTGAAGTAGCATCCACCTTCCTCTAGTTACTAGCTAGAGGAGTCTGCATGGGCTTACACTTCTCCATGTGGAAATGCTTGCGTATCTCATTGGCATACTTGCATTGAGACACAAACACTTCCCACTCCTTCTGCCACACTTCCATGCCTAGAAAGTAGGGCATAAGACCCATGTCTTTCATTTCGAACTCTCTTGCAAGGTCCTCCTTGCAATACTTTATCAACTTATCATCACCTATCAAAATCAGATCATCAACATAAAGAACAATGATCAATGGCTTACCTTCTACCATGATATGGTAAAGGTTCGCATCTACTTCACTCTTAGTGAAGCCCAACCCAGTGAAATAGTTGTTGATCCTGGTGTATCAACCAAGAGGTGCTTGCTTCAGCCCGTACAAAGCCCTCTTGAGTCGACACACATGCGACTCACGATCAAAGGTCTCAAAACCTTCCGACTGCTCAATGTACACCTCTTCCTCAATCTTCCCATTGAGGAACGCAATATTCACATCCATCTATGGATCTTCCAACCCATCTAAGTTGATAGTGCCAACATCAATCTGATATATGAGTACCTTGCTATAGGAGAAAAAGTCTAATCGTAGTCTATCCCCTCGACCTGTGAGAAACCACAGTCAACAAACCTTGCCTTATGTTTCTCAACATTGCCATGAGTTGCCTGCTTTACCTTGTAAAGCCATCAGGAACTCACCACTGACTTGTCCTGAGGTTTTGGGACAACATCCCAAACATAGTTCCAAATGGTGGAGTCATACTTCTCCACCATAGCATCAACCCAGACTAGTTGTTGTGTTGCCTCCTCGAATGAAGATGGTTCAAACTCTACACACTCCCCAACCACGGCCATGTAACTAGGGTATCGCTCGGGTGAACTCCTCTGTCTGCGCTAAGAAAATGGTTGTCCAACATTCTCTCGCACATCCAGCATCAACTTGTCAGCTTCCCTCGAGTGTCTGCCCATCTCTAGAAGACTCAGCATGAGTGGATGTCTCCACTCCTGGATCCTCTGGATGCATCTTCTCTGCAGCAGTTTGAGGCTCCTCCTCCTTAGGAACTGAAAGTTACTCCTCTACATGCAACTTGAGCTCCCTCTCAAGTGATACTCGCATGGCTTTTTGCTCATCGAACATCAAATCTCTACATACCACTGTCCTCTGATTGGTAGGTAGGAACACGCGATAGTTTTGGGGTGTATCAGTGTACCCCACAAGTATCCCCAACTCAGCTGTTGGATCTAGCTTCTTCTGGGCATCTTTGGTCACATGGCAGTAAACTGATGATCCAAAGATCCTAAAGTGACTCACATCTAGTCGCTTCCTGGAAAAGGCTTCCATTGGTGTCTTCGTTCCTAGTATACGGTGCAGACTTCTATACAAGTATATTATGGTATTGCATGCCTTAGCCCACAAATGAAGTGGTAGGCTTTGGTCATGCAACATCGCTCGAGCTACTCCCACAATCGATCTGTTCTTCCTTTCAGCCACATCATTCTGTTGTGGGTTATGGGGTGACGTCAAATCTCGTTTAATTCCTTCTGTTGCACAGAAGTCCTTAAACTATTGGGATACATACTCTCCACCATCGTCGCTACACAAGGCCCTAATTTTCTTTCCAGATTCTTTCTCTGCCAAGTCTTTAAACTCACAAAATCTTGAGCAGGTCTGATCCTTCTTCTACATAAATTAGATCCAACATCTATGAGAAAAATCATCAATAAAAATAACATAGTACCTTTGTCTAGCGGTGGAGGCTGTAGAGAATGGTCCACACACATCTATGTGAACTCGCTCCAGGATTGCTCCAACTCTACTGTCTCGTTCCTAAAAGGAAGATTTCACATACTTACCCAAGGTACAACCTTTTCATGTATCCATCTACTCCAGTTTTCCCTTGGGAAGTCTAGTAGAAATCTGCTGCATGATCTTCAAGGCCCCATGGTGCAAGTGGCCCAATCTTCTATGCCATAGCTCGCCAACATCTTGGCTCTACACCAACTCTGCTTTGGAACTCAATGCATCATAGTTGTCTACCTATAGCTTGTAAAGATTCTTTACTCGAATCCCAATCCTCTTGGTTTGTCCAGTGCCGATATGCCTCAGGAATACCTTTCCTTTACTAAAGACTACATCATAGCCTTTGTCTTGTAGCATAGCGACGGACACAAGATTCTTCTTCAAACCTGGTACATACTTTACATCAGTCAGGGTGAGAGGAGCTCCATGCCCCCTCTGAAACACAACTGTACCTTCACTTGAAACATGGTACTTTCCATCATTTCCTATCTCGATCCACATCTAGAGATCCCTTATCCTCCAAGGTACTAAAAAGATTATTGTCGTTTTTCATGTGGAATGAAGCTCCATTGTCCAGGTACCAAACACATCCCACCATCGATGAAACCATGCATGCGATGAGGGAGAAATCCAATTCAAACTATGAGGCCAGTGCCTCACCATCTGGTCCCTTTGAGGATCCCTTCTTGGATTTCTTCTGTGGACAATTCGTAGCATAATGGCCCGCCTCATGACAATGAAAGCATCTCACTTTTGATTTTTCTATCTTCTTCTCACCATGGGAAGAACTGGATTTGGAATGGGACGCCTGCCCTTTCCCTTTCCTCGCCTTACCCACTAAGGATATATTTTCTTCATCATCTTGCTTTGATGAAGATCCATCTCTGGTGCTTCTTCTTATCTCCTCCTACAACAGATCTGACCAAATTCGTTCCCAATATGGCAGTTTCTCTCTTCCATTTACCGAGTCTTGGTAGCTATGCCAGCTCTTAGGAAGACTGAGGAGAGCAAGATTCACCATGTCATCATCGGTTGTCATGATCCCTACACTTCCAAGCTCATCCCTCCAGGTGGTGAGCTTGTTCAGATATGTAGAGATCGTGTCACCCTTTTCACACTTGATTTTCCAAAGCTTGTCTTTTAGCACCAGCTTCCTCTGATCGCTATTGTTCTGATATAGATCTTTCAATGTTTTCCACATTGAAAAAGGTGTCTCCTTCCCATGGAGACTCGAGACTATGTGGTCTCGAACTCCCTCCATAAGGATTCTCCTCACTCTAGCCACACATTTCTTCCATTCCGCCAATTCTGTAGCATTAGCTGCTGTTGGCTTGGGGATTTCTTGATCAATGAAGTCCTTCAAACCGTTGTCCTCTAATACTGCTTCCATGGGATCCTTCCAGGCTATATAATTCGAGCTACCATCAAGGGCATACTCGAGTCTCAAACCGTTGAACGCCATTGGTGAAATTTGAGATGTGATAAGAATTTGAATTCTATAATCAGGAACTTCAAACTTTGAACTTCGAACTTCTTTGTATATTGTTCTTCTCTTCGATCACCTTTGCTCTGATACCATGTAGAATTTATCACTGTAGATCAAAAGATTAGCAATATACCAAAGAAAAATATTAGATCTACTTCTACAATAAACTTGTGGAAGCTTAATCACTTAATAAAAAGATCAATCGGAACACATATAATAGAGAAGAAGAAATCATACACATGAAACACAGAAGAATACTCTAGGGAAAGCCTCAGCTAAAAACCCCGCTATCTGTATTATCATACAAGTGGAAATATCTCAGGATTACACAAAGCTTTAGCTCTCAAGCTATCCAACTCTCAATACAATCCCTCACTGTTGCTCATAGACAGAATAGACAACACATATGCCTTGCTTTAGTCCTCCAAGCCTCCTATTTCCTTGCGCAGTTTCTCCTGGGTCCTCCAGCTGCAACCTGTGTGATCTTCACCTCACAAACAACACTGACCTCTGAATAACTGCGCAATCCTGAAGGAGATAATTCCTTCTGCATGGATGCATTTCCTAAACAGAAAAATTTCTCCAACTAATAGTACATTGTCCCTTCCTTTAATCTCAACTAGTCTTTCTCTGAACCGACATGCATGAGTTATTTATGAGGGAATATTTAGCTATCTAAAGTGCAGCAGTTACATGCATGCATGCATTAATTAACTGAACTCACAATCAGTTCCACAAACTGTTGAAACTAATCTAACTGGACTTAACTCAGATAACTGAGCTAAGTAATTACAACTCAAAGTACAACTCACCCTAATCTCCTTAATCAAGGGATAACTTCCTTAATGAAAGGGGAAATTGTTGCATGCCTTCACATAGACTTCATGTTTAATTCTCTACAACTAATTAACTCAAGATGAATTAATTAATTATTTTTCAAATAGCTACTAAAATCAAATTCAAATTTTAATTCTCAATTTTAGTTCAGAGACTAAGTAAAATTGGAATGTATCCCAAAATGCTATTTATAGTAGTGGTATTTTTAGCACTTCTATTTTTAGCATTTATTATTGCTATTTTCAACACTTTCTAAAATATTAGTGACGAACATTGAAAGCCTCTAGAAATATGCAATGCAAGTTTCAATTGAACTCCACTATTTAAGTTGCTCCAACCCTTTCAAATGCAGTTCTAGATCCTTCTTATAAAATCTCTTGATAAACACCTCTGTAAAATATGCATATGAAGTGATCTTGTCATGTACCACAGTGATCATCCGATGATGCCATCACTCGTGTGATATACCATCAAGGTGTATATCTACATATTTGATGGCCTCTTTCTTTGGAATTAGGTTGAGTTGGAAATATTTAGCAACCTCTAAACCCAAGCTCATGTTGAAGTCTTCCTTGAACCATTGTAATATGGGAGAGTTAATTTTCCCACTTTCTTCTTCAAATCATAGTTTTTTTTCTTTGTGACTTATGTGGGGCCTATGTTTCATCCCGGAATTAATATAATCTCTAAGTGATATATAAGCCTAAAGGTTCGAGCCACTATTTTCCAATCCTACATAAATTTATTCTACAAATTGATGACTTGTGACTCATTTTCAATTGGTGTTGGTGCTCTAGGTGACAAGGTAGGCATAAAATGCCTCAAACGAAAGGTTCTAGTTGGCTAATTTTTACTTTCCCCATGAAAAAAATTCTCTCCCTAACCATTATTGCCTCCATTGTCCATTATTTGTATTGTTAACACCAATATCAACTCCCAATTTTCTAGCCAATAACTATGTTAAAAGTCTCAACCATTCATTTTGTGTTTGGGCTCTTTTTTTTGTATCTTGTTTCCCTCTATCCAGGGCATCCAACAAATTCAGAAAATGTTATTTGGGGTTCTAATTTCCAGGGTCTCTATCACCCTTATTATCTTTATTTTTTCCCTCAACTTCCCTCTCTATTTTTGCAACTAAATTTTCAGTATACTTTTTTCTACAAGGATTTTAATGTTGTGTATAAGGTTCCTCGTCAAATCCTGACATATTTGAACTATACTATCATATTGAACCCTATAGGATGTAAGGATACATTAATCGAATAACACTATAACATACACCCCTCTTTTTTTTTGACAATGATAGCATTAGCCAACAAAGAAATAAGTCAAAAAATAACAATATTTAGAAAAACCCACAAATTGATACAACTTAAATTTCTATAAGCAATAAAATAACTTAGAAAATAAAAATATTTAGGAAAAACGACAAATTGATATAACTCATGTTTATTTTAAGAGTTGGTATTACAATGCATGATCAAAATGTGTAATTCCTAGATAACCAAACTCAAAATACAAAATTCTAGAAAATCTAAACACTGCCACAAATATCTTCAAATATTGTCTAAATCATAAATATTGAACTAACAATGATTCCCAACTATGATCTCCCTGTGAAATCGCCAATATATTATCTATATTATATCGCTCCATAATGTGGAAAATGTGTCCTGTAAGGGGTTTGATCCTCACAAACCAAGAAGAAGTAACCTCGTCGAGAGAATTATAATATCAAATATCAAAACCAACATATGATATGAACTATAAATTCTCTTTTATAACTCTCCCAAGAAGTTCAACCCTCTTAATCATGCCATGTGGGACTAAATAAAATCACTTTTAGTCTCCCAATTAAAGGCCTCATTTTTTTTATGTTTTAAATAAACATCTTTCACTTTATTATTGGCCCTTACAGTCACTTCATTAAAAATATTAAAATAATCATAAAGTTAAATATTTTTTTTAACTTTAATAACTTATCATTATTTTACTTAAAACCATTGGACTATATAAAATGCTCAAATAGTCATCAAAATTGAACCCATAAATAATACTAAAAATAGTAACCCTTCTAGCTGACCCAGTTGGTACTTGAAAATAATTTGATAAACATAGTGAGAATTTGAAAGCTATCTCATAATCATTCTAGAAAAAAAAATTCATCTTGCACATAGTCGCGATGAGACCTCAACTTACCATATAACACTACCAAACTACTAGATTATTTTCCTTCAAGATTCCCTAACCCGAATGCAATAGCCTATGTGAACCAACTAATAGGTTAGAGGTACACTACATCCATTAGTTAGGAAGGGGACATTACATGTGGTCAATAGTAGAGAGAGATATAAATGTGTGCAAGTGAACTAGAATAAACTCAGAAAGAGAAATAGAGACACATGAGGGTGCTAAGACTGTAACTTTGAATTAAAGGTAAAAAAAAAATCTTTTGAGATAAATACTTATATGCAATTGTGATTTATTTAATTTGGTTAATGAATTTAGTGTTGAAGTCTTCATATTGAGTTATAGGGATAGTAAAATTACCAAGTAATCCATTTTAACTAAGCATGAAAAGCACTAAGAAAGGAACCACTGGATCAAAGGATTTGATTTGTGTTACAAGCCCATTTTGGCACATTTCATATGATAATAGGCCTAGATCAGTAATTTGAAAGAAAACATATTGATTTCTCTATATGAAGGAGAGTTTCCTTCATGAATTGACCTTGTAATTAACTCTATTAATACTTTAGTGAATCTTCCTCTTGGAAAATCATAACTAGCTTAGGGGTGGCTAGGTGTAAGAAAACTACAATGTAGTTGAGCCTATGGCTAGGTGGAGAGTGGCTATCCTTTATTTAGTTTTCAACAATTTTTTTTTTTTTTTTTATCGGAAATACTAACTACTTTTATATTAGAATGTACAGTGAAATTTTACAACCATAGAAGCTGGCAGCCGAGAGCCAACTTTGGCTCCATGGGTAGCTAAGATCGACACATACAGTTGCCTCGCAGGGCGACATTATCAAAAGACCGCGACATTGTCTAAAGACTGACACTGAGAGAATCTAGAGAAGCTTCATGACAGCCCACGCAGGGGCGTTTCCAGAACAGTCTTGTAATGCATTGCTGCTATAAAACCCAACGACAAAACCAGGAACATACAAAAGACAGGCCATGCCTTGACCCGGGTACAAAACTGACAGTTTCACTTCTATTAGGACAGCTATAGCCGCGAGCAGAATGTAGCAAACTGAGGAAAACAGACAAGAAACAAAACATAAACTTGCAATTGACCAGAACCCGACCTGAGAGAATTCGACCTGAGTGTGGGAGGCACCGGCTCGACGACGCCTTCTGGAGCTAATCCTCAGGCTTCTCCTCCTCAATTGTGCACCCCCATTGATCCTCTGGACTTCCCTCCCGTGCATCGATGGGCTTTTGCTGCGGGGAAGGCAATTCTGGTTCACGGGAATGAGAGGGTGGTAGAGGGCACGTTGCTTCCGAAGTGCCTTCCACAGAAGACGACTGTCCCAATGGACACTTACCCTTACCCTTTCCTGAGTATTCCTCCGCATTTGAAGGCTCCTCTGACATGAGCTTCTCTTTGCCGTGCTCTGAGCCATCCTCCCCATGAACCAGGGGTGACCCCTCTTCATTCCCCTCTGGGGTATTAGTGAAAAGCACCGAAATCTGTGCGTTGATGCCCGGATTTCCCCTGGAGCTACCCAGCAAGAAGATAACTGAGCCGAAGGCAGGTAGCACGGGCTCCCCAGCATCACACTTGCCCACCTCCACCGCTTGGCCTGGCTGAATTGGGGTGGCTCCCCTTCTGCGATGGCAATAACAACAGCAACAGTGGTGATGAGAGTCCACTGCAGGAGGGCGGGAGGATGCTCCACGTCCCGAGCTTCGCCTGCAAGGCATCCTCTCTCGCACCATGAAATCCACCAGTCCAGCACTCCGTTTACCAGCAATACGATGACAAAGAGCCTGTTGCTCCCAAATTGGGATGGAGCCGAGCTCAAGAGAGCCAAGACGCAGGCAGAGAAGCGGGGAAATGAGGCAGGCCTCTTTCCAGTGCTCAACCACCAGCTCATGGCGCGAGTTCTCAGCTGGCTCAGAGTTTTCTTCCCAGCAAATTGCCTCCATGTCCAACAAACCAGCACACTTAAACTCGTCGACTTCTGCATTGAAGGGACCCTCAGTAAATGCAGTGCGCAGGGTTTCCCACGCCTCAAGCGGCTCCATTACGGATGCCCTGTAACCTCTCCCGCTTCTGAGCTTTGGCGGCCTGAGGCATTTAAGGCTCCTGCGTCTTCACGTGGCAGCTCGTGCTCGCCAAGTGGCTCCTCCCTTTCCCGACGTTGGACACCCGCATCCGGGGACGTAGTCTCTGCTAGGATCATGCTTTGACACTCCTGGAGCTTCTGCCTGTTAGAGATGATGTTGGTGTCTCCGGATAAAAGTGAGTGAGCATTCTCTGTACCAATATTAGCGAGGAGATCCGCTACTCTGTTGCCCTCCCTTTTGGTGTGAGAGAAGGATATGGCACTGAAATTGCTGAGCTTCTTGGCCAATGCGTTCATCCTAGCTTCAAGTCTCCAGCTGGGTGCTATTTTCCTTGCGTTGGAGCCATTCTGCAGTTGGGTGGCCATGTTGATGAGAATCTGGGAATCTCCTTCTACAATTATGGGTTGAAGATTGAGGTTCCCTGCCTGCAGTAGGCCTTGCCATAGACCTTCCAGTTCAGCTGAATTGTTAGTGTCCCATCCAATGTTTCCAAAATAAATTTGGATGGGTTTACCTTCAGAGTCCCTTATTATACCTCCGTATCCTGCATCTCCTGGATTTCCTTTGGAGGCCCCATCAAAATTTAGCTTGAAGGTACTTGTGGGAAGGGCTTGCCATTGACATTCGGCCTTGTTATGAGCAATAGTGGCATGAATGTTGAGAGAATCAGGGGGAAGCTGTAGCTGCCAGTTTTCCAGGATGTTGCGTTCATTATCCGTAGAAGGAAGGTCTTCCTTAGTCCAAGCTTGGAGCGTCATTGTCTCCTGAATTTTCTTATGAATCTTCCTCCAGGTTTCTTCTGAGGTGGATTGTTTTCCTTTCAAGATGCGCTGGTTGTGTTCCTTCCAAATGTTCCAAAGAACAGTCCCCGGGATGATGCTCCATAAGTAGTTGAGGATCTTGCAATTGTAGGGTTGCATTGCTGGAGTCTTAATGAGTTAACAATGTCATCCTCACCTCTACAACTTTTTTGACATCTGAAACTGGCCTTGTCCCAAAGTTGGCTGGCTAGGGGGCATGCTGCTAGAAGATGTTGGAGAGTTTCTTCATTTTGAGCACAATTAGGACAAAACGAGGGGCCATGAAAGTTCCGCTTTCTGAGCTTGTCCCACGTGAGGATTTTTTTGTGACTTACTAGCCAAAGGAAGTAGGCTATTTTTGGCCATGGTCCAAGCTTCCATATCTTTCTCCAAACAGGGTCAGGGGGGGAGGAGAAGCCGCATAACAGATTGTAGGCTTCTGTAGTGGTATAGGACCCCTTGGGCTGATATCCCCATCTGAGAATGTCCTCACCATTATCCTGCCTGATCCTCCTTTTCTTGAGTTCAGTCCTGAGATCTTCTTGCTGCTGCATGTCTGCTTGGGGGAGTATTTGGTTGCTGCTCTTCCATATCCTAAAGTTGTGCTCCATCTCTGGGGACCAGAATTGATGAACTGTTTCGTACTGCTGGATCAGCCCTGCAGGGATTAGCTCTGGGTGAAGAATATCCTGGAGTTTGGGCCGCTGGTTCCAGGCATCAGTCCAGAATCTTGCTGTGCATCCATTCCTGATTTCCCAGAAGCTGTGCTTCTGAATAAGTTGGTAGTGTTGCTTTGCCGCATTCCAAATTGTAGATCTGTTTTCAGTGGGGATGAAGTGGATGAGTTCCTCTTGCGGTCGGTTTCCAGCATACTTAGCTGTCCATATTTGCCCCCAGGGTTTTGCTGGGCAGGTGATCCATTGCCACCAGATCTTGGCATTCATGATGGAATTGCTTTTTTCCGGATCCCTTAATCCAATGCCTCCCTTCTCCTTGGGCATGTAAACATAGGACCATTTCACTAAGGCCCATTTACGATTAGTGGCAGCACTATTCCAAAGAAAATTACGCTGAAGGTTTCTTATGCTTTTTAAGACCCATTTGGGCGTAGCAAGAATAGAGAATAAATATAAGGGCATTGCTTGCAGAACCAACTTGATGAGGACTATTCTACTAGCCAGGTTAAGAGATCTGTGGGTCCAGAGGTTGAGACGGCTTTCTAATTTCTCAAGCAGGGACCGCCAGGCGGGATTCTTTAGTTTAGAGTCTGAGAGAGGAGCTCCGAAGTAATTAGCGGGAAGAGAGGCAGTAGTGAAACCCAGGATGCTGGAGACAGCAATTTTGACAGAAGGCGGAGTATGGAAGAAGAAGATTTGAGATTTGGAACAGTTGACATGCATGCCAGAAGCTTCTGAGAAATCATGAAGGAGAGATTTGAGACGACGAGCTTCTTGGGCAGAGGGATAGCCAAAAAGCATCGTGTCGTCGACAAACTGGTGGTGGGAAGTAGGAGGGGATTTGTGCACAGAGAGACCTTTGATCTGATGCGATTGGAGGGCTTTCTTGATGTGTCGCCCTAACCCTTTGGCCATGAGGACGAAGAGAAAGGGGGATAGGGGGTCCCCCTGCCTGATTCCTCTTGAAGGATTGAAGGACCGGGAGGGGATTCCATTAACCAGAATAGAGAAGTGGGTGGAGGTTATCAGGTTCATAATCCATCGAACCCAAGGTGGGCAGAAACCAAAAGCTGCTAGCATATCGTGAATGTAATTCCAACTTATCTTGTCAAAAGCCTTGGAGAGGTCAAGTTTGAGAAGCATACCTGAATGCTTATATTGCTGGAGGGAGTGAATGATTTCATGAGAGAGCAGGATGCCATCAATTATGTGCCTCCCTTCTACGTATCCTGATTGTTCCAGAGAAATGAGCCCAGGAAGAAGAGGTTTCAGACGATTTGCTATGACTTTTGAGATGACCTTATAGATGACGTTGCAGAGAGCAATAGGCCTGAATTTGTCAGGGGTGATGGAGTCCTCCTCTTTGGGAATGAGAGTTAAGAAAGTGGCGTTGAGAGAGGGCAGGAGCCAACGCGTTGCCCTTGATTCTTCCACTAACTGCCAGACCTCCTCTTTTAGCATATCCCAAAAGGAGTGAAAAAAGGTGGTGGTGAATCCATCTAGTCCTGGGGCTTTGCCTTCCTTGAGCTGCTTCATTGCTTCATCTACTTCTTGTGGAAGAATAGGACGCATTAGGAGTTCATTTTGATCCTCCGTAATGATTTTTGGGATGTTGTTCGTGATTTTGCGGATGGCCTGACGATGGTCCTCTCCTTCATCCTTGTGAATCTGCTTGAAGTGGTTGAGAAGTTCCTCTTCTATCTCCTCATGGGATTCCACTTTTACCCCTGACTGTTTTTGGATGAAAGGGATGTTGTTGTGCATCCTTCGCTGTATGGTGGTTCTGTGGAAGAATTTAGTGTTGCGCTCTCCTTCCTTCAACCATCTGACTCTATACTTTTGTCTCCAGTACATCTCTTCCTGCTTTCTTCTGTTCTCCAATTAGCTGTGGATGATACGTTCCTGCTGCAAGGTGGTTTCCGAGTGCCCTTCTGTGATGATCCTTTGGTGGAGGGTCTCCAGGTCCTGAGTGAGTTTTTGCTGCTCATTGAAGATGTTTCCAAAAGTGTCCCTGTTCCACCTTTTCAAGTGATCTTTCAAGAACCGAAGCTTTTGCTGGAATTGATACATCTTAGATCCTTCGGGGGGAATGAACGAGGCCCATAAAGCTCTTACATAATCCCTGAAGGTGGGATGTGTGAGCCAGAATCCTTCAAATCAAAAGGGCCTTTTGGTTGAGTTACCTGGCCTTTGCCATTGCAAAGTGATTGGCCAGTGGTCTGAGCCAGGGTGAGCCAGAATGGCTGAAGAGATGTCCCCCCCTAGGTGGACTGCATTATCAGAGAGGAGGAAGCGATCCAGTTTTGAGGCAATTTTTGTGCTTGCCAGACCTGTGATTACTCCAAGTAAAGGTGCCATTGCAGAACGGCATGTCTATGAGGGAAGAGGCTTGAATGAAGTCCTTGAAGTGGCAATCTTCGTGCTCCAATCTGTGCCTTCCTCCCAGCTTTTCTTCTGTTTTTGTTATCATTTTGAAGTCCCCTACAACTATCCAGAGAGGGAATCTTCTGCTATTACTAAGCACGGCAATTGTATCTAGGAGCGCTATCTTACTTGCTGTATCTTGTGGGAAATAAACATTTGATAAATTTCCATGTATATTGGAGCCCAAAATGGGGAAGGTCGCCTGAATGAGATGGTGTGCTGCATGAAAGTCAGACAGGGTGATGGCCTGTGAATTCCATGCGATTGCCAGACCTCCTGAGGCTCCGAAGGCATCTACTACTATCGATTTACAGCCAGGCCAAGCCTTCGCGAGAATGCTTCCTAGCGTTATGCTGTTACACTTAGTTTCTTGGAGAAAGCACATTTGGGGCTTTTCCTTTTTAATCATATGTTTTAACATTCTGAGTTTCCCTGGGCTGTTAAGCCCTCTTATATTCCATGATACGAGCTTCATCATTAACCATTTAAGGAGGGCTTGTAGTACTTCGTCAGCTATGCATATCTGCCTGAGTCCACCAGGATTTTCCCGATTTCTATTGTCCTTTGCAAATCAGTCTTTCTGCCTCTCTTCTTTGTGTTTTTGGGAAGTAGACTTCCATCCCATTGGCTGCCGGCTTGTATTCCAAGTTGGCTTTGATAGTAAGCTCTAGAAATGACCATTTCAAGTTTGTTGAGTTGGAGTTCTGGTATGGCATCATATGCTTTTTTTTGCATGCAGCTTCTAGCTCTAGAATATCTAATCCATGCAGATCAATGCTTTCCAGATCTTCTTCCATGTTTTGCACTTGATCAGTTCCTTCAATGTTGTTTTCTGAGTTCTGGGGACGCTTCTCTTTCCCATCAACTTCCATATCGTTGATGATCTCAGGATCGTCCTTTCGATTCCGGCTGAGAATGGTGGGGGAGATGATCAGAGAGGGGGATTTGGGAGGGGGATGCTGCGGAGGGGCCGGAGTCGATGAGGACGGGTGATCAGAGTGGGATTCAGCGATGGGGGGTTGAGTCTCAAAGGCTTGGCCCAGAGCGTTGAATCGGTTCTTGGTTACTGGACCATGAGGCTTGGGGGGCTGGGGTTTGAATCCATTCGAGGGTTTTCTGTGAGATCGCTTTCTGCTGGTGACTTTGGTGAAGCCATCTTGAGCAGGGGGGTTAGAAGAGTCGGGAGGGCTGGGTGGGACGTTTTGGGGACAGTCCCTGAAGAGATGACCCAGGATATGGCATTTACGACAACGAAAGGGAACATGCTCATAATCAAGAGGCTGGATCCATTCCTCGTCTCGATGGGCAAGAGTTACAGAGTCAGGAAGGGCTTCATTAAGCCTGAGAAAAACACATATTTGGGCATAGGAAATATACTTACGATTTTTGGTTTCTTCTAAAGATCTAATATATTCTCCCAACCCATTTCCAAGTTTTTTGAGGGCCTCCTCTTCCCAATATTCATCTGGGTGGGAGTATAGCCGAATCCAAACTGGCGCCCAGGATAGATCTTCCTTGTCTGGGTTGAATCTGGGGATCCAATCCCGCAGATAAAGCCCGGCTGAGTTGAAAAAGTATGGTCCTCCTCCTAGAACTTTGAGCTTGTCCTCTAGGCAGTAGAAGATTGCTATCAAGAAGCCCTTCGGCCCTAACTGGAGCGTAACATCCCCTTTTGGTTTCCATTTCACCGCGATCCAGCCGTATAGGGCTCTTTCAATAGGCCAGAACCCAATGAACTTCCCTATGAGGGCATGATCTCGCATGAACTCGATTCTCCCGTCAATCTTTTCTCCAGGCAGCTCGATTCGTGGTCTTTCCTTGGCTACTGGTCTGCAGGTTGATGAAGTGACCTGTGGGCTTTCTTAAGGCTTTTCATTCTCTCTCTGGGGGGTTGCCTTCCTTCTCTCTGCGCTCTCCGTTATCATTGCTGTTATCCTGGGGCGTTTTCCCACCGTTCAGAATCCCTCTATTCACTGACCCGAATAAAATGCCGTGCATCTGATCCTGTGCTGACGGGGAGGGCTCCGACACCCCCCCCCCCGCGGTTGAGCCATTGAGCGGCTCAGGAGCGCTGCCTATCTGATCTACTGCAGCGATCTTCTTACCTCTGGAAATTGTCTGACCTGAGCGCTGTCGGCGCCGTTGAAGGACTGTGCAGGCCCTAACGAAACCCTAGCAGAGCTCTCCAATATGGACATTCCATGCAATTAACATTACAAAACAAGAAAATAATGATTGTGATGATAATGGTGGTTTAAATTTGAAGGTTTGAATGGAGAAGAGTTTTCAACAAAATTTAAGTGATTAAGAAAAGTTTATTTTTTTTCTCTTTTTAATCAAATGACATTATTATTCGGAGTTTTCATGAATGTTGCGATGTTTGGTTACTAAGTATGATTGTAATGACAAGTTAGAAGAATGTTTATGTGTGCTTGGCTACTAGTTGTTATTTATTATATGAATGAATTTTTACAAATAGAGGTAATATTTAAAGTGTGTTATTTTTGATAGTTTTTAGATGAATGGTCTTCATTATAGAAATAAATGTTGAATTGCAATTTGAGGCTTCTCATCTATATATTAATGTGAATGACCTTTATTAGGTTAGATATAGGATTAAACATCTATGTTGCATCCTTATTGGTGATTAGAATACTTGGAGGTTTTCCTTCATTGGATACCTTGGAAGGATAGGGTGGATGCCCTGGTTTGGATGACTTTGGAATTTTGTTGTAAGTTCTTAGCAACCATGAGCTATCATAGATTTGTTATTTGTATGTATGTGTGTGTGTGTGTGTGTTTTAATGATTTTTCTATTAAGAGGTCAGAGGGATTTTTTTTTCTCAAGAGATAAGTAAAAAATATAGCCCCATGGTTTGCAAGTATATGGAATGTGAAGTGTGAAGTTTGCAACCCCGAAGGGGTGACAAGAATCTCATTTAGTTGGTTGAGTTGGTGGATTTGGTCATTATCCATATGAGCATATACCTAGCTTGGGAAACGATTTGGATTCCTTTAGAGGTTATTGAGGATCCTTGTACCTTTAGAAATTTTCTAGGAAAGCTTATGCCTAGAATATTATAATTTAGTCTATGGATAAGGTTGAAAAGTATTATTGAAAACATGTAATATTTGGAATTTATGGTATTCAATTTGAAATTTTTGGGATTGAAGTTTTATCCTAAACCCCCTAGTCACATGGACTAGTTGGGGATTGTGACTAAGGGATAAAAAACAAGGAGCTAAAAGGATGGAGCCCTTGCAGAGGTGGATTCCCCAATTATCTATAAATTTAGATAACTAGACATACAAGTGATATGTATTAAGTGCTAAGGGGAAGATATGGAATATTTTGGATATATAGACATGTTGACGGTTAAAACGACATGCTAGTGAGTTTTGATTTTTCATGATCTTCTAATTTGATAATTACTTGAAATGATTGATTAATTAATTGCTTTTATGTCACATTCATCATTAAGTAATTAAACATAGAAAAATATATATTGTAAAGCAAAAATGATAGTAGAATCATGAAGAGAGAACCAAACATAAGAGACACAAATTTTTTCACTCAGAAAACCCTAATTAGGGAAAAATATAACCACCTTTTCCTTAGAGAAATTGTCCAATTCAACAAGAGATACAATCCAATTTTCCAATCAAACTAGGTGAAATTGACCACATGGTCTACACAGGTCAAACCTGGTCATGCTACCCAAGAAACATGTTTGAATTATTAGAATGATCTGGGTTGTTCTCTAAAATAATGTTAGGTAAACAATGGTCAAATAGATTAGAATATATTTATCTAGAAACTCATCATCATCCTCCTCGACTCACACATGTTAACAAAGAAAATAAAATACATGTTGATCCAAATTGAAGCCAAGAAGGGAGGTTGAGTGATGTACATATAGTAGTTTAGAGTTCCCCAAGGAAAAATTCATTTCATGGGTTGACTTAAACAATTTGGAGATTACTTGTGTTTAAATTTAACTTTTCATTCATTATTATTTTTGTGGGTTTATGTAGTTGGGGAATGCCTCCTATAGCTACCAAAGATTTAACACTCCCTCTTAGCTAGGGATGTATTCACCTTAACTTCCTTGAATGTTCTTGTTGAGAACTATTCTCTATACCAATTTTTTTTTTGAATGAGCTAGCTATGTTGATGTATTGATCCACTTCATGTTCCATTTCAGAACCACATTGAAAGCATCCTCCATTAGAACCATGTAAAGGGATATGGTTTCCTATTATTCAACTATTTTTTACAAGTGGATCTAGTCACCTGCTATCCAATGGCCTTTTAGGGTCCCACTAGACAAATGCCCTTTTGGCCTTTTGGGGTCAGTATTAGTCCTTGGTCACCAATTATCCAAGTTTTCACATGGAAATTGGTCAACAAAACTTGGGCAATTACCATTCCTACACACTAATTAAATGGTGATACACTTGCCCAATGCTAAAGTTACTCACTCTAACTACTAGTCAAACCCCTGTTGGTAATATGGTTAGAACCTTTTGACCATGGGAGTAGTCTGGGAATTGATCCTATCTGGACCATTTCGACATTCACTCCACCACTGGCCAAACACTTCTTTGCAATATGGAGCACTCTAAGCCTTGATGATCTCAGGATCATTCTCCCTAACCAAATTACATGGAAACTTGGTTAGTACCTTTGACCTAGGGATAATATTTTTCCTTGATGCTAAAATATCAACACAGCCTCTCACTAAGGGAATCATTTTTAACTAATCTTAGCTTGTCCCTGAAGTATACAAACTTCACCCTATGGAAAAACCTTTGTGAGGATGTCAACATCCTTCTCAACTGTGGAAATGCATGGGAGCCTCATTGATCCCTTCTTTACATTTTATTTGATATATTGGTACTCAATGTGCTTCGACATGTCATCATGGTCATCTCCAAAACCTGGTAAAAAATTCCTGCAAGTAGCTTTCGAAGTCACATTGCTTCACAACTTGCCAAACTAGCTGCAATATATTTGGCCTCTATAATGTTGAGTGTGAAAAATGTCTTCTTCGTCATCATCATGAAACAACATCTTGATGTGCTCTTCCTGTCTGATGCACTCGTTGCCTAATATGTATATTCCTGCAGTTGTACTTTGTCAATTGAGACATATTTCCATCCATAATTGACTATCCCATGAATATACATGCTTGAGCCATGTGCCTTGGCTCAATCATAAACTAACTGAGTTCCTTCATTGGATTTGTTACCACAACTATTTTTTGGCCATCCAAATTGGGTTCTCCGTTTCAAACATATCTTTTTATGAAAATCCTACCTTCTCCCTCTACCACTTGATTACTTATGCTAACATTAGAGATAAGTCATATGATAACAAGATTATCCAAGACTCATCATATATCCATCAATCTGGGAATACAAAGTCCGGGGTCCATATAAACCTTTCTTCAGTATACAAACATGAGATTATCCCTCATGTACCTCAAATCCCTAACGTGACTCTATGTATAATAATTCTTCCTCAATCACTCCATTCAGGAAAGTAAAATTTACATACATATGATGTAACCTATATTCCATAACATAAAAAATAAAAATAACATTTCTAACAGAAGTGTTCTTGATAACTAGAGAAAATGTCTCCACATAGTCCTCTTCCTCTTTCTGGGAGAACCCTCATAAATGTTTCTTGGTACTCCGCTCTACTGCCGTCTACCACATACTCCGTCTTCTAGATCCACTTGGACATCGCCATTGCCCTCTATTCAACATAATTTCCTTCATCATGGTATCCTTCAAACCTCCTGATCTACATGCTCCCTTTGAATGAGGAGCTTTTACAATCATTCAACATGATTCTATATGTTAGTACAATTTATTCATCTTGAACACAAATCACTCCAGGAGAATCCTCTTGTCAGAATATTTTCTTCATTCTTACCAACGCTTTCATCTACTACTAGAGCCTTGACAACCTTTATGATCCACCTTAAACCCTCACTAGGAAGTTATAGCAGAAATAATTATAACCAAACAAAAGAAACAAAGATAAGAGGAGAACTAATAATAAATAAATAATAATCAAGGAAGAGAGATATAGAGTAATTATCTTCTTTTTTTGAGGATTTGAGGGATTTGAAAACTCCCTCTTGATCCTTTCTTTCCTATAGAAATCATTTAAAACTCATCATCCTTGTCCTCATCATCAACATATTGTTTTCTTTTTCTTCGTTGCATGAGCTAGGGTTTCTTTGTCCAAGTCATCCTTATGACATCATATATATGAATCACGCCAACGTCATTTGTATTCAAAATTATAGGTCTTGATTTAGGAATTCATCCCACAAACCCTATGATTTTTAATTTTGTACCAAGTTTTCCTTTTGATTACTATCAATCTTGTTGCTTTAGTATTAAATCAATCATTTTTCTATTAGGCCATAATATTAGCACTCCTTCTATAAATGATTCAACTAAATACAAATCATGTTTCAACACCCCTAGTAGTACAAGACTTTATTCAAGCAGATTCATAGTAGTATAAGACCTCTTCCTAGACATCATGGAAAAAATTGTCCTCTTAGTTTAGGAAGCTCTTCACTTAGCATACTTCTCAATTATATTGATCATGACACAACCAATACTTTTACTATATTCAATTGCATCAATATGAGCTAAAATCAGTCATGGCAAGTTAAACAATACTTCAATAAACAACCTTGTGATAAGCAACAAGCACAATCTTGCTACAACAAAGGTCTAATGATAAACTTAGAATGGAGCTTCAAAATTTTGATTGTATACCATAGCTTGAATGCTACCATAGATTTCATAATTCACTCATGCTCATGCTTCAAGCCTTCTAGGGTTTAAGCCCAAAAATCTATGTGCAAATTATCCTATTGTAGTCAATTGTCCAAAATCATTAAACAATGTGTAATAGCAGCTCCATGCCTCAACATATAAAGTTTTTTCCCTTTGATTCTAACTTTCTTGAAACAAATCAATATTAGCAATACAATTTTAATTTGCATATAATACAAGGCATCAATCAAATGCCTCTTTAACTCACAAGGAAGACTTCTTATAGTGACTTTTATACACAATAATTTATATACTCCACAATCTAAGGTTTATAAGTAAGGATTACAATTATAGAAAGCATTAAATCCTTCACTTTGAAAGGGACTTTATCAGAATTCCCACACAAGAAAATAAAAAATAAAAAAAATCTCTTCACAGATCTAGCCTGGTGAAACTCTCTTAATACTTTAGGCTCCCTGGTCACCTTCTGAGGCTTTTAGGCCTTTGTGTTTTCATACTGAGGCCTTTTAGCTGTCTAAAGCTTGTATGAGTCCTTTCTCAGCCTCTTCTAGGTCTGTGACCATGTCTGGTCCTAACATGAGGCCTCTTGGCTTCCCATGTAGTGCTTCAACCATTCTCTAATGAATAATAGAAACTTGGTTTGCATTTCTTGTTGGTCATAGACATATTAAACAAACTCAACCCTATTTGATTATGAGTTAGTTAATGGAAGTGATCAAAAGTATCAAGATCAACAATCAGAATAACCTTTGTAAGGCTTTTATTATGCCTCTAGTATTGTCACTTTAATGGTTGATATTTAACCTTTGTCTCTGATACCATGTTTATTTTTCATAATATTCTAGTCTAATAATTACTACCAATTATTTCTTAATTAATTATTTTTGTGTCACATTCATCATTGAATAATTATACATTGAAAATATCAACTATAAAATAATAATGATAGTAGAATCATGAGGAGACAACCAAACAAAAGAGACACAAATTTTTACCCTAGAAAACCCTAATTAGGGAAAAACCCAACAACCTTTTTCTTAGAGAAATTGTCCAATTCAACAAGAGATACAATTTGATTTTTTCAATAAAACTAGGACAAATTGACCACATGATCTACATAGATCAAACCTAGTCATGCTACCCAAGAAATAAGTCTAAATTCTTAGAATGATTCTCTCTTTTGTCTAGAAGAATTTTAGTTTAACGGTGGGTAAACAAATCGTAATATGTTACTTCATAAACTCGTCATCCTCCTCCTTAACTCACACATGTGAATAGAGAAAATAAAGGATATGTTGATCTGAACTGATTTCAAGGAAGGAGAATGAATAGTGTATATATAGTAGTTTAGAGAGCTACAAGGGGTAAGTCCCTTTTTTGGGCTTGTTAGCACTCCAGGAAGCTCTCCTAGGTTATAGCTCGGAGATGCCTGGAAACATATAAATCTTCAATATCATTATCTAAACTATTGGAATGGATTGGGGTTTGGATCAAGTTAGATTACTGTTTCAACTCTATTTTCACTCAAAACATGCATGAACACCCTCAGCTTGACAAGGATTTCAACCACTAATGCTCAATAGTATATAGATTCAATGAATAGATGGAGAATCCTAATTGTACCAGCAAATATATACATAAACACATATGAATGCTAGCTACAGAAGGTAAATGAAGCTTACAAATCTAATTTATCAATGCAAAGATAAGATGATAGTTATCTGGCATTCGATAGAGAAGAAAACATGAATAACCCATTTAAGTGCAAGCTTAGAACAAAGGGAACGATGGCAATTGAACATATAACAACAAAAGAAGCTTGTATTACTGGAATGAAGATGAGATGGTGAGAGGAGCAAAGTCTCTACAGTCTCTAAAAGTTGAAGCCCTAATACCTCGAACTTTCAGCCATTTATAGGCTTTCTACAATGCTCTCGAACCCTTTGATGCTCGAGATGTCTTAATCTATCCCCTCTATCTTCTAACAAACACAGTAATCAAATTCTGGTAATTTCTCTGCGCTGTCAGGTAGCTTGCTCTTGCCAGCGACGCTCCATGATCACTTTTGTTGGTTTGGCTACATCGTGCTGTGGCTTTTTCCATTTTTCAGCTTTTTGTCTCCCGGAATCTGTCTGCTCGAATCCCTCTTCTAGCGTTAAATAATCATTGCATAACACCTTAAGGGGACGTGGCCACCTATTCTGCAATGGATGAGTGCATCGGGCCTTTGAAATCCCTGAAACGACTGCTTTTTGTTAACACAGAGAAGTGCATTCAAACTGTGAAAATCTGCCACAAACACTGTTCATCCAAACTTCAAAAGTCCTTAAACCCGGTCTATTGTCCTATTGGGTCTGTCCTCAATCACTGTCGCAAGTCGCTTCAGCCTTGTTCCAAGGCTTCCCTTTGTATTTTGGAAATACGTTTAAAACATTCAAAATAACGTAAAAATGGATTCCTTCAGACTTGAAACAATATACATTTTCATTCCCAAACCTCTTCGGGTCCAGGTTTTATCGCATCGGCGTTTTCCCTTTGTATTTCGTTAAATAACGAAATATATGAAAATATATAAAAAAATGTTATTTGTCGGATCTGAAATCCTTTACAATAGTGTTTATATTCCCATCGGGTCCAGTTAATCGCATCATATATATATATATTATATCTATATATATATATATATATATATATATATATATATATATATATTATATATATATATATATATATTATATATAATATATATATATATATATTATATATATATATTCCGCTCCTCTGTGAAGCTTCGATGCGATTAATCGCAATCGCATATTGCGATAACCACGGGCCATTTGCTGAGTGCTCTGTTGTGTTGGTTGATTGTGATTCTGTCGATCAGATTTGGACCATTGATGGGCTAGATCTGACGGCTGCTATGCATTCATTGTTCAAGCCTCTGCTGCTCTGTTTTTCACTGTTTTCTCTATGTTTTCATTTCCCGGTAGTGTTTTTCCGCCTTTTGGAGGGTTTTTCTTAGGCAACAGTTTTGAATGTTTAGAAGATTTTGAAGACTGAGAGGGTTTTCTAGGATCCATTTGGATCAGCACCTCAGGGCTAACAGGACCATCAGATTTAAAATAGGGGACATTTCCACTAAAAATAGCAGCACTGCACCTTAGGGGCTAACACTGGCTCCTTTTGGGGATGAAAGCCTCCCTGTGAGGTTTCAAGAACTGCAGACTACTGCCTTTCCAGTAACAACCAAAACAAACTTATATCCTAGTGTTCCATTGGGCATGGAGTTTATTTGCATAAAAAATAAAAACTGAAAAACCTATTACAATATTAAGGCCTTAAAGCCTCATATGAAGTAAAGTTTCAAAAACCGCCCATTGACTGGGCCATCAAAAACACCTTCACCTCCAAATTGTGAAAAATGAAAATATTGTTCATCTGAACTTGAGCAATGACAAACGGTCCCGTCCACAAGGCATCAAATTTACCATGGTTTCCCTTCTTTTCCTTCAATGCATCCCATTTGAGGACCCGGTTACCAACCTGAAAACTGTCCATTTTTGCCTATGGTTTCTTTGATCTTCTTCTGATGAATTCTTGACTTCTCAACTAGCTGTTCTCTAGTCTGCTGTAATTCAACCAAGTTACTCATTTTCCTCGCCATGTCATCCTCTTCATCCTATTCTTCTTGCAATAATTTGGCCACAGGGAGAATCAACTAGGTAGGAAAAACAACATCAGTGCCATAAACCATCTTAAATGGAGAATTTCCTATGGACTTCTTGTTGGTAACTCTGTTAGCCCACAGTGAAAACTTCAACTTGGAATCCCAGTTCTTTTTGTTGTCCTCTAGTAGTTTTTTTTATTAACCTTACAAGACTCTTGTTAGATGATTATGCTAGGCCATTGCCTTTAGGATAATATGAGGTAAAATGCACCAATTGAATGCCCATGTATTCACGCATGTCCACCAATTCTTCTGGCCTGAAAGATGCTACATTATCAATGACCAGTTTGGTTGGGTAACCGAATCTAGTGAAAATACTCTCATTCAAGAACTTTATGGTAACCTAATGATTAGTTTTTTTAGTGGGTATAGCCTCAATCCATTTAGTGAAATAATCGGTGGCTACCAGGATCCATTTGTCATGGCCACTGGAATGCGGATTGATCTCACCTATGAAGTCTAAGCCCCATTGCTGGAAGGGACCATTAATGTGTACTGGCTTCAAGGGCAGAGATTTTAGCTGTTGTCTTCCTGCAAACCTCTGACATTTGTCACAAGACTTCACAAAAGAAAACACATCAAAGAAAAAAGTAGGCCAATAATACCCAGCTCTTAGGATCTTATGGGCTATGGTTTTCCAATAATGATGCCCTTCGCAGATGCTAGAATGTAACTAGTGCATGACTTCCACAGATTGTACTTTGTCTAGACATCTCAAGAGGATCCCTGATAGGCCTTTCCAATAGAGCAGGTTTTCATTAATGCGGAATTTGGCTGATTTGATCTTAATGGCCTGGGCTTGACTCGAACTAAGCCCTAGAGGGACTTCTAGCTTCTACAAAAAATGAACTACACTGGAATACCATTCATAGGTGGCTAGATTTTCAGCCAAAGACTGATTTTACTATTGCTCTTCTACTGCTTCCTCTGTCTGCTCACCACTTGAATTTGAACCCATGTAATTGATGTCTAACAAATTGCAATTTTCCTCAGCCATAACCTTAGCCAAGCCCTAGCCTTTGACAAGCTTGGTGGGCTTCACCTCTATGTTGAACTCTATGAATTTTGCATTCCATTTAGCTCTCTTTCCATCAATATCTAGCTGAGTTAGGACGTCTTTTACTGAGGCTGAAGGTACATACGCAACCACTTTGGAGTGCAGAATATAAATTTTGAATGCCTTTAAATATTTTATGAGAGCATAAGCTTGTTTTTCAACAAGGTCATTCATTATTTCAGCGTCCCTCAGACTTTGTTGAAAAAGGCCACAGGTTGTTCTATGCCTTCATCATTTTTCTGCAATAGAATTGCTGCAAGTGTATCAGAAGAGGCAAAAGAGAAGATATAAAACTCCCTGGTATAATCTGGGTTGATTAGAGTGGGAGCTTCCATGATAGCTTGTTTGATGGCTTCAAAGGAGCTTCTTGCACCATCTGTCCATTTTATTTCTAATCCTTTCTTCAGCATGGAAGTGATGTGCTTCACTAGCTCTGTGAAGTTTGGAATAAACCTCCTGACAAAATTAATCTTACCCAAGAAGGATTGAATGTCCCTTTTTGACCTTGGGATGGATAATTTTTGAATTTCTTGAACTCTTGTTGGATCGATCTTCACACCTTCAGCATAAACAATATGTCCCAGTAGTTTTCCTTCTTCTAGATAAAACTAAGACTTCTTTGGGTTTATAGAAATAGAAAAACGTCTGCACTTTAGAAACACCTTCTTCAAATGCTGAAAATGGTCCTTGTGAATGTTGGAAAAGATTGTTATGTCATCAAGGTAAATAAGGACAAACTTGTCCTTCTCTCCCACAAAGGCTATGTCCATGGCCCTCTGATAAGTAGCCCCAACATTCATCAGTCCAAAAGGCATCTTGGATTACATGAAAGTGCCCCAAGGAGTAGTGAAGGTGGTCTTTTCCCGATCTTCTGGATGTACATCAATCTAATTGTAACCTGAAAATCCATCTAGGAAAGACATGACTCTAGCCCCAAAAACGTTTTGCAGCAAGTGTTCCATCTTAGGCAGGGGGTAGTTGTCTTTTCTAGAGAATTTGTTCAAATTCCTAAAGTCAACACAAAGCCTGATTTCTCCATTCTTCTTTCTTACTACCACAAGGTTATCTATCCACTTTGAATACCTTAGGGGAACTATGATCTTGGCATCCAACAGCGTCTTGATTTCCTTTTCAATCAAAGGAAATAAGAGAGGGATGATAGATCTTAATTTCTGCTTAAAATGGATAGTGTTCTTCTCCAGTGGGATTTATGTTGAATAATGTTGGTGTCATCGGTCTTAATCTCACTATATTCCCAAGAAAAAATATCAGCAAATTTTTTCATCAGGATGCAATACTTGGAACTTTGAGCAAAAGATAAGAGACTGGATAGATTTATGTAATTTGGATGGGCTAGACTCCCTACATTATGTTTATGAACAACATACTCATTTTATTTTTTGGCAGGCTTATAAGGTACATCATTATGATCAAACAAATTCTCTAGGGGCACCAATACTTTGGGTAAACGGTTACTAGGCAGATGAACAATGATGTCCTGACCAATCTTGTCCTTTAGCTTGGACTAGTTGCATTATTCAATGGTTTCATTTTCTTTGTCGATGTGCATTTTAGAAAATTCATCAATGACTTGTAAAAACCTATTAATTTCATTGTCATCTTCAAAAACTTTCTAGTATTTGACATTGTCAGGCAGAGATGGTCTATAGTTCACCTAAACTTCATAAGTCAATTTAGGAGGCAAAGGAGGAATAAACGTGCTAGCAGAAAAAACAAGGGAATCACCAAGCTGGTTCTTCATTCTCGAGATGTAAGAAATGCTGAAAATATTGAAATAGTCCTTGAGCTTCCATACCTCATCTTTGTATGCTTTCAGCTTTGGATCCTTTTCTTGGAAAGTTTTGTTAACCTACTAAATGATAAGGTATGCATCTCCAAATACCTTTAGAACTTTGATGCCCATTTCTTTAGTAGCGTTTAAGCCCAATATCAAGGCTTCATATTCTGCTATGTTATTTGTGACCTGAAAAGTTAACTTGAAAGATAAATGAATGCATTCTTGTGTGGGGGACACAAGTACTACACCTGGCCCTGTAGCTTCCTTAGAGCAAGGTCCATCAAAGAATATGTCCAAAATTTGTGGGCCTTCTTCCTCTATGATCTGGTAAACTGGTTTCTTAAGCTGCGTGGAGGCCAACTGGGATTCTTCAATCTGAAGAATACAGGTTCCAAAATCAGTGTCGATAGAATATATGGGATGATTAGTGGGATTCCTTTCATCACTGATGATATAAGCCAACTGAGCTTCTCTGTTTAATCTCCTACTCTCACCTCCAAAAACTGGGACAATAGCATAGGACAAATCATTTTTCAATGTTCCGCCTAATCTCTTAATCCAACCTCTAGAGAGAAACATGCCAAACTTGGGGGGTATGTCTGCTACCACAATATCCATCACCATGCTCTTCATGGGCAACTGAGACAAGGTGATGGCTAGGTCTTTGATTAATCCCAAACATTTCACTTCTTTAGAGTCAAAAGAAAACAGGTCATGATAAGACTTGGTAATGTCAAGACCCAAATCATCCATGACAGCCTTGGGCATTAGGTTACGGCTGACTCATGTGTCCATAAGGTAGTTGTGAAGGATTTTTTCATGAATAGTCAAAGAGACATAGAATGATGGGGAGTTGTCATCACAATTTTCAATCATTGGGCTGAGAACAACAGCTAGTTTGTCGTCTTACAGATTTACATAGTTAGTGGAGGCTTGGATGGCTTTAGGCTCAAGGGCCTCGAGGATAGATTTCTTGAAGCTCATCCTTCACTAGTTCAATCAGAGGTATAGGTATGCTTAGCTTCTAAATTTCTGATTCAAACTGAAAGGAGAAGGAAACTTGTCAAGGCCTCTTACCTCATGAGCTGGAGCTTTGAGGATGATGGGATCAACTGCCAGACGTTTCTACTTTTTAGCTTGTTGTGTTATAGGAACAACAACTCTCTAAACAGGAGTTTCCTTGGCATTATTCATCTTCAACCTTAGATCATATCTGTGTTAATCATCAGTTTTTAGAGCAGCTCCACCATCCCACTCTTGGCTGATCTGGTCATTGAAAAATGACTTTTCATAGGCAGCTGAGGTCAAAAAGGAGGCACTGCCTTTGTCTTCCAGATAATGGATCTCATCATCTTCTTCAAACTTCTCTTCTTCCATGACTACATTCTAGAAAGGGGTCTTCACCCTTTGGTCTTCATTGGAATCTTTTATTCTTTGCAGAACCTGCAACTGCTCATTAGCTATTCTATATGGATTTGGATTTCGAGGAGCAAAGGTATTAGGACCTCTTCCTTTCCCAGGGTGCTACTCAACATTTAATTTGGAGATTTCAGAGGATAATGACTCTATCATCTTAGCCATTTTATCTATCTTGGGATCTGAAGATGATGAAGATTCGCCCCTCTGTCTCCTTCTATCAACATTCCCCTTGAGCTTCTCTGCGGCCATGATGTTCGATTCTACTTCCAAGGCTGCATCTTGCATATCAGCCAAGGTAGCACATCATCTCTCCCTCAACAATAGACAAAAGTCAAAATCAAAAGCACTAGCATAGGTGAGTTTAGTAGAGGTAGTGGTGGGTGTTACTTCAGCTGGTATCTTGTTGTACATGCGGTTAAACATCTTATTAAGACCAGACAACAACTCACCATTTTCCGTCGTTAAGTTCCCAAACTCGGTGTGGTAGTAGAGTAGATCCTTCTTATCCCCCCAATGCTTTAGGAATGCATCATCTAAAGCCTCAATATTTGCTATGGACCTTGGGGTCAGTTCTCTAAACCATTTTCTAGCCTCTCCATATAGACTTTGGACAAAGACTCTCATCCATACATCATCTTCACTAATGTCCAGGTTATCAGCATAGCTATAGAATGATTCAAGATGATCCTCAATTGAAACACCTTTAGTCCCCATGAACTTAAGCCTGTACTTTTGATATTCTCCAGTAAGCATGGAATTCAAAGGAGTGGGTAGTACTAGAGGTCCATACCTAGCAGCTATGATTCTTTCCATTTTGGTAGGTGCTTATGGACCTACCATAGTTGTGGTGGCTACGAGGGTACTGGAAGTCTGAATTATGGAGGGTTGAGGAGTGAATGATAGGACTAAAGGAGTATGATGGATAGGAGGAGAGGTTTCCTTTGGGCTTTCAACAAAAGGAGAACCTAAATAATAAGGAGCTCTATGAGTCTCTGAGATTTTTTCTTCACTGCTAGTATTAGATGCTATACTCTTAACATGTATTTGTTCTATCAAAAGATTTTCTTGAAGAGGTATAGAATATTGTTTAGAACTACCTGAACCTGATGCTCCTTTCTACAATGCCTTTCTTTCTTTGATGATTCTTTCAGGGTCAAGTACTGGGTCAGCTTGTGGCCTATGAGGATTTCTCTGAGTATGCATCACAAACTTGGCCAGAACTATGAAGTGGAGTCGCCAAGAGGTTTGTCCTCCAGTAGAGTCGCCAGATAGATGATTACAACCCAAATAGTGTCCAGACTTTGTCTATCATCAAAGCTGGATCTATGTCATCCCCCAGGGAAGCTGAGCTTCAGTATCCTCTCCCCGATAATGACGCCAATTATGTTAGCACTCCAGGAAGCTCTCCTAGGTTGTAGCTTGGAGATGCCTCGAAACATATAAATCTTCAATATCGTTCTCTGAACTATTAGAATGGATTGGGGTTTGGATCAAGTCAAATGACTATTTCAACTCTATTTTCACTCAAAACATCCATGAACACCCTCAGCTTGACAAGGCTTTTAGCCACTAATGCTCAATAGTTTATAGATTCAATGAATAGATGGAGAATCCTGACTATACCAGCAGATATATGCATAAACACATATGAATGGCTAGCTACAAAAGGTAAATGAAACTTACAAATCTAATTTATCAATGCAGAGATAAGATGACAGTTATTTGGCATTCAACAGACAAGAAAACATAAATAACCCATTCAAGTGCAAACTTAGAATAGAGGGAAAGATGGCGATTGAACATATAATAGCAAAGAAGCTTGTATTACTAGAACGAAGATGAGACGCTGAGAGGAGCGAAGTCTCTACAGTCTCCAAAAGTTGAACACCTAATACCTTGAACTTTTAGCCATTTATAGGCTTTTACAATGCTCCCGAACCCTCTGAGGCTCGAGATGTCTTAATCTATCCCCTCTGTATTCTAACAAACATAGTAACCAAATTCTGGTAATTTCGCCGCACTGTCAGGTAGTTTGCTCATGCTAACGATGCTCCATGATCACTTATGTTGGTTTGGCTGCATCATGCGGTGGTTTTTTCCCATTTTCGGCTTTCTGTCTCCTGGCCTCTGTCCACTCGAATCCCTCTTCTAGTGTTAAATAATCATTGCATAATGCCTTAAGGCGATGTGGCCACCTATTTTGCAACAGATGAGTGCATCGGGCCTTTGAAATCCCTAAAATGGTCATTTTCTATTAACACAAAAAATGCATTCAAACTGTGAAAATACGCCACAAACATTGTTCATCCAAACTTCAAAAGTCCTTAAACCTGGTCTATTATCGTATTGGGTCCATCCTCAATCACTGTCGCAAGTCGCTTTGGCCTTGTTCCAAGGCTTTCCTTTGTATTTTGGGAATACGTTTAAAACATTGAAAATAACGTAAAAATGGCTTCCTCCGGACTTGAAACAATATACATTTTCATTCCCAAACCTCTTCGGGTCCAGGTTTTATCGCATTGGCATTTTCCCTTTGTATTTCGTTCAATAACGAAATATATGAAAATATAAAAAAAAAAATGTTATTTGGCTGATCTCAATTCCTTTACAATAGTG
>APFE031642110.1:0-22534 GCA_000404065.3 Pinus taeda
ATTCCATCATGATTCCAATAGAAGGATAGTTATCGTGGCGACTTCGGTTGGCTTAACTTTGCTATCTGTATCTTGTCTACTCTTAATATGTTTTCGTAGAAGAAAGTCTGCATTGTCTGAAACTACGTCAGCGAGATTAGGGAGGATGCTCAGAAGCCAACCCCGCGAGACAAATATTGCAAGTGAGGAAGAGGTAAAAAGAGCAACTAATGGTTTCAGCCCGGATAACCTGCTGGGACGTGGCGGCCATGGGTCAGTGTATAAGGGCATATTAGACAATGGCACAATCGTTGCTGTCAAAGTTATACACTCCGCCACATCAGGAGGTGCATACAAGAGACTCGTAAAAGAATGCAGGACGCTGGGCAGAGTTCGACATCGTAATCTGGTGAGCATAATGGGTGTATACTCAAGTTTTCACGTCAAATCTTTGGTTATGGAGTTCATGTCGCAGGGAAGCCTGGACAAACATTTGCATTGCAGTGAAAATAATTCCAAATTGGGTCTCAAAATACGGCTGAACATTCTCAAGGACGTGGCCCATGGAATGGCATATCTTCACCATCACTGCTCTCCGGCCATTGTTCATTGTGATCTGAAATCTTCCAACGTTTTATTGGATGAGACTATGACGGCTCATGTTGGAGATTTCAGTATTTCACGTCTGATGATCTCGCCACAAGCGCACGACGATTCAACAGCAGCTGCCTCAGGGGACAACTCCAGTCTTTTGATAGGTTCTGTTGGTTATATTGCACCAGGTAAACACTCATACACTTGATTGATGAGCCATATAGTATAAGGATAGATGTTAGTCACTAATCAATGTTTGATGTATAAATTGATTACAGAATATGGTACAGGAGGGCGTCCGTCAATTAAAGGAGACGTATACAGCTACGGCATCTTGGTGTTGGAAACGATCACGGCAAAGAAGCCCACAGATCCAGTTTTCTCAGAAGAAGAAGGGAAATCATTGCAGAGTTGGCTGGCCGATGCATTCCCTGACAGATTGATGGACGTGATTGACGGGAATTTGGTGGAGGAGATTCTAAAGGAAGAAGAAGATGAAGAACAAGAATCACGTGATGTAAGCAGTGAAATTACGGGACATGGAATTGCCGTGTGGTTGGCGAAGATCGGTGTGATGTGTACCAGAAGGGCTCCCCACCAACGACCGACCCTTCGAGAGGTGGAGGCATCGCTTGAGCAGCTGGTCGCCAAAATCCATGAGAGTTCTGAAAGTCAATTCAGCACGCTTGAATAGGTGACTGACCAAACCATTTCATAATCCAGTTAGGACGTTTGTGTAAGAAGATAACTAGGTTACATTACTGCATTCAATGGTTAGCAATGGTTAGCACATATTTGTGGATGAAAATGATTTGATTACATTATTCCACTTAATGCCGATGACATGAAATTGTTAGATTATGTAATATGTAATTTCTATTTTGTGACTATAGGTTAGAGGAAAATGAATTTAGGTTTTTTTAGGAGTTTAGTTGGTTAGTTAATTAGTTTCTTATATGGTGTCTGAGTGAGAAATTTGTTCTAAATTCTGTAAATTAAATTTTATCTTAAAAAAATATACATATATTTAGATGTATTATTATTTAGTCAATGTAAATATGTTTTTCCAATTTCTAATTAAAATCATTTCCTAAATCATTTCATTTAAATATTTTTTTATTATTAAATTAACCTCTTTCAATATAGGGAAAGGAATATTGCATATTTTTATTCCAAAAATCTCTTCATAAATAAATATATCTTTTTAGTGGTTTCTGGACCGTGACCAGATCCAGTTCATAATATTAATTGGAAAGTGAATTTGTCAAGAACATTTTTATGAATAGTTTGAACCAGTGCATCTTCTCCTTTCTATAATCATGTTTTTTAATTATTTTTTGGTTTTTAAATGTAATTATTAAATAAAATTTGTAATAAAGTGAAAATTATGTATAGTTAATGATTGGAGATATATTTTTATTAGTGTGTTTTATAGATAAAATTGGTATGTTATTTTTTCTTATATAGAAATTTAATATAATTATGAAATTTTATAATTATATAAGGTGACAAGTTGGAGGGGCATAATTCACTTGTGATGATAATCTGTATTACTTTTTTTAAAATTTCATTACCAATTTTATAGTGGCCCATAATTTGTATGACAAACATTACTCACTCTTACATATTTAATATGAGGATTGGTGATCATCATCATACTTTTATATCTACACAAGTGAAATACTCAATCTTACTTTCTCGATTGACAATTGGATCATTAAACATTAGAATATTGTGCATTCATTATAAATAGGTATCTTGAACCATTAAAGATGTTTGTTTTATTCTTAACAAGAATGTGCTTGTTCTACACTTAAGGAGCTTTCATCTTGTCTAATTGGATTTTCACTCATAATATTTTTTAACACTTGACACAAGTAAAGATAGATTGCTCCATTTACATTATCCTTGATAGGTTGTTTGCAAGCGTGACACCCTTATTGTACTCCCCCTTATTTTTGTAATGCAATTGTACTTTGATTATAAATTTATTTGAATGGCCAAAAGAGTCTGACCACAGATCCATGATATGAGGGGGGAAAGGAAGCTAGAGTGGTGTTAGTTGGCAACACTTCTTAATCAAATGCCAAACTAACAATAAAGATATTAAAGAAAATTCCATGAGGAACATGAAGAGACACGGAAGAAAAAGGATAAAAAGTCATTCAAACATCGAGAGGTGTTTGGCTTTTGGTGGAAGGAAAGAAGTTGGAGAACATAATTGGAATTTTGGGCATGGAGCAGAACTTTTGAGCATGATTTCTAGTTGAGTTTGCTTGAAATATCCCATTGGATCGTAGATTTGGGTGGGGGTGACTACTACAAGAAATACAAATTACATCTAATCTATGATTGGGTGAAAAATCGATGGCCCGCCTTTAGTTTCAGCAATTGTTATATTTCAAAAGTGTTATTAACTATTAGTTATCAAAATGATGATTAGTTCTTTATTGAATTGATGTATAACTCTGTGATAATATTGCATGATTATAGGACACTATTGCATGTAATCAATGAGAAAAATTCCTTCATTGTTATGTGGATTGTATTGAAATTCTACCTTGAGGCTATGGGAAAGATGTCTTAATTTTTTATGAATATGTTAATATGTTGCATGTGGACATGCATGACTTTGTGATTCTAATTGCTCATATTTTTGCTATAACTTTTCTTATGGGAGGTTCTAGAAGTTGAAACTTGGACCATGGTGAGGGGAAGTCCTATTGATCTATTGGGCCAGTTTTCAGTTCTTGGGTCATGAAATTTTATGAAATATGATTATAGGGAGATGGATTTTATAAATGCATCTTTCAATATGCCATGCTAGCATTTATGCTATAACTTTTCTTCTAGTAGGTTGTATAAGCTAAAACTTAGACCATAGTAAGGTGAAATACCATTGATCAAAATAGTCCAACTTTTGGATCTTAGGTCATGATATTTTAGGAGATATGATCATAGGAAGTTGAGCTTCTTGAATGATGCTAAAATCGTGATTTAAATAAGTCATGTTGACATTTCTGTTATAAATTTACTTTTTGGAGGTTTCAAAATTCGAAACTGCGACCATAGTGAGGGGAAGTCATGTTGATCATCCTTTCCAACTTTCAGGTCTTAGGTGTTATGAGATATGATCAAAAGAATTGAAGCTTCATGAATTCTCCTAAAATCATGCATCAAATAGGTTGTGTTGGAATTTCTAATATAACTTTTCTTCTAAGAGGTTTTAGAATCTAAAAATTAGACCATAGTAAGGGGATATCTCGCTAATCATCTAGTCCATCTTTCAAATCTTGGGTCGTGATATTTTTGGATATATGACCAGAGTAAGTCGATCTTCTTAAACACTCTTAAAATTGTGCATGAAACAAGTTATGTTGGAATTTCTGCTACAACTTTTTCTTCTAAGAGGTTTTGGAAGCTTGAAATTGGACCATAGTAAGTGGAAATCTAACTAATTATTTGGTCCAAATTTCAGATCTTGGGTCATGATATTTTAGGATATATGATTATAGGAAGATGAGCTTCTTGAATGCTCCTAGAATCATGCATCAAATAGGTCATGCTATAAATTTTCATCTAAGAGGTTCTAGAATTTGAAACCTGAACCATATTGAGGACAACTCCCATTGATGATCTGGTTCAATTTTTAGAACTTAAAATGTTATAATATAGTATATATGCCATAAGGAATTTTCTATAGTAGTTTGCATGCAAATTGTTTGAAGAAATGCTTAAATGGTTTAGTGATTCATTGCATGCAAACTGTTTGATGAAATGTCCTAATGAAAATGTTGTTTTGTGGATTGGTATTTTTTCTTTCCTTTTTTTGTTCTTATTATTAGACCCACAAATTGCATCATTGAAGTTTTCATCCTAATTAGGTCTACCTGAGCTGCCTCAAGGGATGTTTTCACCTAGGGGTCTTCTTATGTTCTTGGTTTTTGTCCTTTTTTCAGGCTCATTAACTGCCTCAAGGAGCTCTTTAGCCTGTGATCCTTCCTCAAGTGCCTCATGGAGGTTTTCACCTAGGATATTTTCCTTTTATTTTTCTTTTTTCTATTTCTTCTTGCTTCATCAAGGGATTAGTGGATTGGGATTCTTGGGGCTCTTAATCACATTCAATTCTCTGCGTATGGAACTAGTAAATTCATCCCTTGAAAGGGGCTTCTTATAAAACTTCAACTTGTAGCCATTCACTAGAAGTGGTAATTGTTCTTCATTAGTTGTCTTGATCTAAACCAAGCCATTATCAAGGAATTTCTCCACTAGATAAGGACCAAACCATCTAGTCATGAGTTTTTCTTTGAATTCCATGAATGTAGAGTCATATAAGAGGGCCTAATCAGCCTCCTAGAAGGCTCTAGCCTTGATGTGTCTATCATGCTGAACTTTTCTTTGTAATTGAACCACTTTAGTGTGCATAAGAGCCTACAACCTAAGTTCAACAAGGGAATTCTACCACAGTCTCCATTCCTAAGCTTTTGTGATGTCCAAATTAAGTTGTGCTACCATTCTAAATGTGTTGTATTCAAATTAAATGGACAACAGGGATTTCATACCTTAGACCATCTCAAAGAGGATGAATCCAGTGGTTTACTTCCAAGCAGTATTGTAGGCCCAAGTGGCCTCAACAACCCTTTTTTCCCAAACATTCTCGCTTCTACTAACAACCGTATTCAAGATGCCTAGTAGTGCTCTATTGGTCACTTCCACTTACCCATTTTATTGAGGATGATATGAGTTGGACTTCCTATGTCTCATATGATGTTTCATTTTTATCCCCTTAGCCAAGTTGGAGGTCAATTGAGTTCCTTGGTCTGTGACTAGTTCCCTTGGAAAACCAAATTTGTAAAAAATGTTCTTCTTCAAGAATTATGCCACTTTTTTCTCTATTGTTTCCTTGACTTCCTTGTCTTCAACCCACTTGGTGAGATAATTTGTGCATATAATGATATACTTATTCTTTCCATATGGGGGTCAATAGGTTGAATGAAGTCCATGCCCCACTTATCAAATGGATCGAAACTCACTTGAGGTTGTAGGGGCATCTCATACCTCTGTGTAGGCTTCCCCATTCTTTAACACTCATCACATTGAGTAGTGTACCTTCTGGCATCGTGATGAAGGATAGGACAATAATAACCCACATGAATAATCTTGTAGGTTTTCCTCTTAGTAGAAAAATGTTCCCCACAGGGTCCATCATGACATGCTAAGAGGATATCAAAGAATTAATATTCTCTTACACATCTTCTTAAGATTTGATCAGGCCCCAATTTGAATAGCTTGCTCCCAAACCAGGTATAAGGAGCACTCTTTCTAACAATTTGTTTGTTTTCTTTGGAAGACAAATTAGGAGGAAACTGACCAACAAAGAAGAAGTTTTCTATGTCAGCAAACCAAAGTTACAACAATGATATGTGAAGAGGTGCTCATCTGGGAGATGATCATGTAGATTTCTCCATTTTTTTCAAATAATGTTAGTCTAGACAAAAAATCTACCATACCATTTTCTTTCCTTAGATTATCAATAATGGTTAGATAAAACTATTATAATAGAAATAACCATATAATAATCCAAACATTGGCACCAGATTTATTCATCAAGTACTTAATGGCTACATGATTAGTGTGCACAAAAACTTAATACCTAGTAATGTAATGTCTACATTTATTCAAGGCATGTACAATAGAAAAAGGTTATTTTTCAGTAACCCTATAATTGAGTTTAGCCTTGGAAAAATTTGTACTAATGAAATAGGTAGTTTAAGGCAACTTAACTTCCAAGTATCCCAATGCTACCCCCATTTCTTTAGATGATGCATATGTATGAAAGTGGATAGGGAATGCCCAATTTGGGCCTCTAAAAAATATTGTAGTTGTCAGTTTTTCCTTGAGCTCTTCAAATTCCTTTTGATAATGGTTTTTCCAATAGAAATATAAGTATTTTTTCAATAAACCAAATAAACGTGAAGCAATTTTATTGAAATATTTGATAAATCTCTTAATGTATCCATCTAGTGCCAGAAAGCTCCTAACATCCTTTTGAATTTGTTGAACATGAACCATTATGATAATTGAAAATTTATTAGGGTCAACCTGAATTCCTTCCTTAGAGAGGAAGTAGCCTAGAGAAATTCCCGCATTCATTAAAAAATTGCACTTTCTAGGCTTAAAGAGAGATTCATTTCTATGGGATTTAACTATTTCCATATTTGAAACGCTTGCTAACTGCACCAATCTACAAATACTCACTCTTTAGAAGAATGATCTTAAGGGCGACTTGCCTGGAAGCATAGGCCAGTTTTCTCAATTGTGTTCTCTCACTTTGGGTGAGAATCATTTCACTGATAAGATTCCCCAGAGATTAGCAACCTCACTGGATTGCTTTTGTTGAGTCGAGATGACAATTTGCTCTCTGGAGAAATTCCTTCTGCACTAGGAGGGATGCCTAAAATTTAGCTGCTACATCTACGCGGGAACAACTTGGAAGGTAATCTTTCCTATCAATCCAGTCAAATGAAAGCTTTGTATGAACTATACCTTTCCAAAAACAAGTTTACTGGAGAAATTCGTGAGGCTTTTTCAAGTTTGCAGCAACTAAGAAGATTAGATATCAGGTACAACAAATTTAGTGGCAATATACCAGACAATATCAGGAAGTGTTCTAGTCTCGAGCTTCTGGACCTCAGTTACAACCAGCTAACTAGCATGATGCTATTGAAAGTGGCTAGCCTTAATATCCTATAGTTCTATATGAATGTCTAACATAATGCACTCACAGGAAAGCTGCCTGTCGAACTGAGAGGAATGTAAATAGTTCTAGCAATTGATCTCTCTGCCAATAATTTTTTCGAGAGCATACTTGACCAATTATTGAATTGTGTTGGGCTTGAATACCTTAATATTTCTTACAATTCATTGGAAGGCACCATTCCGACATGAATCAGTCAACTTGCAGACCTTCAAGATATGGATTTCTCTTTCAATAAGCTTTTTGGCACACTGCCTCGCTCTATAGAGAAACTAGGGAAGCTCAGGCGCTTAAATGTATTATACAATAAATTGATAGGAGAAATACCACCCTCTGGAGCTTTCAGAAAACTGAATTGTACATCATTCTTAGGGGACGTTGCACTGTGTGGTAGATGGATAGAGATGGCCCCTTGTAAATTGATGACAAAGCACCATCATGGTTCCAAGGGAAGACTAATTATGTTGGCCACTTCAATTAGCTTAACATTGCTATCTTGTTTGGTCTTAATAGTTTTGAAAAAACATCGTAGTGAAAAGTCTACTTCGGCGAGATTAGGGACGATGCTCATGAGCGAACTCCGCGAGATGAAGATTTTAAGTGAGGAAGAGGTTAACAGAGCAACCAAAGGATTCAACCCGAATAACCTAGTGGGATGTGGCGGCCATGGGTCAGTATATAAGGGCGTATTAGATAATAGCACAATCGTTGTTGTGAAGGATTCTAAGTGTCTTGGGTTGTAGTAGTAGTAAGAGGCTCTGCAGCTGAGTAAACAGAGGCCTAATAGAGTCTGCAACTGAGTGCGTGGACCCCTGTAGCTAAGTGCGTAGGGTGAAGTTGAGTCTGTGACCCAAGAAGAAGAATAATAAAGAGAAGTTTGATTCCAAATACTGTCTATCTGTTTTCGTATGATTTTCTATACATTTATACTGTTTTGTTTATCACACACACTTATATGAATAATGAATGCTGTTAAGTATAATTGGCTCATATAGATAAGTTAAGTAATTGGAAAATATCATGTTAATAGTACGGAGCTTGGATTATAACATAGATCGTGCCTCTAATGGGACTATGCGAAGGCAACATTGCAGGCTGCGAGGTACTGATAGATGCGTGTAGCAACATGTGTGCAGGGTCAAACCGCGGACCACCCAAAAACCATCAGACATCTCAAGGGTGTAGAAACCTGGCTCTAGAACCCTCCCATACTACTTCAGGTGAGACCTTAGTTTGTGATCCGCATACTATTGCCGAAAGGAGAGTTGTACTGCCATTTGTTTAGCTAAATCACCTTTGAACCCGGGTCAGGCCCATACAAGCCAACAAATGATTCCGTTGCTAGGACCGAGATCTGCATAAGGGATGTTTGATGTCGTGTCACTGGAATCCAACAAATATAGAAATTAAAGGGTGGTTGTACAAGAAGATTCATGAGTTCGCGAAGCAGGAAAATAGGAATCTGTGAGTATCTAAGCAACAGTGGTTGGAGTGCTACTTATATACAAAAATCCATGAAATTTTCTTTGCATCCTTTCCTTTTGAGCTAAATGAGTGGATCGCGAAACTAACAAATAGTTAGGGAAGGTGTAGGCTCAACAAACCAATTGTGTGGACTCCAGAATCAGTGCACAGGCTAGAAGCATTAGGAGATAAGATCGTGCGAGCTGTGGACCATTGGCTTGATCGAATTATAGGAGGATTGATCACTGAGTTCACGGTAGATACGACTGTCAGCTACAGTGAGGCAGAACGACGCTTCCTCAAAGGACCGCGAGGTAAGTATATTGAATTTTTGAACACTTGGATTAAGATGCTATTGTGTTAAAAGTGGGTTATGTGAATAAATTAATGTTTGGGACTATGCGAAGTGGGAAGATCTACAAAAGTAGAGGTAGTGAAGAACTAGAAACCAATCCCTTAATTTCACCCTTGCGGGAAAGCGAGGAAGAGCTCGTGAAAGTTTCTCTGAGAAGCGTGGCCAGTCTAATAAGGAAGTGAATTCCATGCTTAGCACCTCCACCTACACCACCACCCATATTACCCTCCTCACCTCCATCTCCACCCACCCCACCTCCGCCACCACCACAGTTGAGTATGGCGAGTGTGATCAAACTACCGGTATTCAGAGGAGTAGGGAATGAAGACCCAGACCAATTTTGGTTCGTGGTAAGGGCGGTATGGGAAGAAAAAGGAGTAGTAGATGACAATATCAAGAAGGCTATGTTGGTAAGCATGTTGCAGGATCACGCATTAACATGGTACATCAAGAATTCTAATGACCATCCAAACACAAGAATCACAGAAATCCCGATCATGTTGAACAAGGAATTTAGCAGACCAAAATCGGAGACACAATCAATTGTTAGGTTTAAGGAGATCATGATGCTCTCGGGTGAGACCCCCTGGGATCAAGATCAAATACTGAAGAGTATGATTCACGAGGCCAACATGAATTTGACAGATGGACAACATCGCGCATGGTCTATAGCGTCACTGAAACCACATTTAAGGATGGTGCTATCGCAACAAAATCTTTCCACCCAAGCCGAAGCTTTGGAGATGGAAATGAGATTGCATGAGACCCTTATAAAAGACCTCATTCTAGGAATCCAAAAAATCCATGCGCAACTACAAAATCTGTGTCTCGAGATGCAGGGTTTGAAACAGGATAGGACACCTCGGCCAGAGGTGCACGAGGAGGTATGGTGCATAAAATGCAAAGGACATGGGCATGGCAAGGACCATTGTCTAGTGTTCGCAAATTACTTGGTGGGAGGAGGGCCAATGTCATTAAGACCTGAGGCACAAGTAGGACCAAGCATGGCACCTACAATATGGTGTGTGATCTGTCAGATAGGAGGAAAACACACTACATATAATTTCATCTATTGCAGAAGTATACACAGACGTCCTTGCAATTGTTTTGTAATTTATTCAGGTTGGTAGGCCATGATGAACACGTCCATAGAAGCTACAAACTAATGATGGATTGGACTCTTTCCCATAGAGTGCAGACCGAAATGCCAGTCCTCGACCCAAATATAAGAATGGTGCGCGTTGATTTCAGGGGCGCTGATGAGGTTGTGGTGAAATGGGACTAGGAAAGGGTCACTGACAATTAATTTGTTACAATTGTGGAGGGCCAAGCTACTATTCCCGTGATTGTACAAACCCTACAGGGACATCATGTTTGTACTATACTCAGTTTGATCATGAGGAAGCAAATGGCCATACATGGATAGCAAGGCTGCATGAAAAACGGGTACTCCAGCCTCCTCCGACTCAGAATTTGCAAATGATGAGGTCTGAGCTGCACGAAGAAGACCTGAATGTAAACATAGTGCTCAGGAGTGATATGACCATTGGCGATGATAAAGGAAAGTAGTCAAAAGAAAGTGCATGGGTTCGCAAGGCTCCTACAAAGGAACCCGAAATTGATTTAGAACGTGCGAAAGAGATATGCATGGAAGCTAAGAAGAGCTTCATGGAGGCCTCAACTTCAGATAGTAAGGATCAACTAGAACCAGGGATTGATCCTTCAATGTTCACTACATTTATGGAGACATGCATGAAACTACTACACAACACCAAGGTAGTAAAAGGACTACAGGAACTTATCACTAGGTGCGCAGGGTCAGGAGAGCTGCGCAGGGTTCAAAAACTTAAGAAGCATGCATTGCGCACAGGAAGGGAAATGAGGTTGACTGCGCAAAAAGACGAATATGAAATGGATCAGGTAATCACAGATCTCAGATCAGACGTGAATGTACTTCCGAAACAAATGTGGGAATCCATGGCCAGACCCATGCTACAATGGTCTCCTATTTAGTTGTGAATGGCAAACCAACAGAAGATTTTGCCCATGGGAACATTGCAAGGGGTAAAGGTGGATATTGAAGGTGCGAGCACGCAGGCGGATTTTGAAGTGATAGAGATTATCGATGACAATAATCCCTATCTCACACTACTAGGGATAGACTAGGCCACCGAAATGAACAGAGTCATAAATCTAAAGAAGTGCAAAATGATCTTTGAAAAAAGTCACTACATGTAGTAGTACTGTTAGATTCAGCCGAAGGAGAGCGATACACTGAACCAGTTTACGATGATGATAGTGATGATGATCTCGATTGCATCTACAAGATAACCGCACGAGAACATGATTAGGTAAACCCAATTGCAGATGGTAGGATTTCATGGGAGCATGAAATCTCCTGCACTTTAGATCAGACAAAGAAATAGAGCATTGGAAGAATCGACTGCACAAAATAACAACGCTTAATTGCAACATGATGGTTAGATCATTGTGCTACATGAAAACATAGGTAAAGGATCTGCCTACACATGATGGGTTTATAGCGGTGGATGAATTCCTGAACAAATTTGAAAGCACAGTACAAGAATAGTAGTGGTTCGATGCTCTAAAATGGGAATTGCACGGGATGCCTGCAAGATGGTGGAGTACACATCAAGGAAGTTTTGACGACTAGCGCGGATGTAAGAGGATGATGCGCCTATGATTTGGAAAACCCCATCTAAGGATGAGAGTCGGTTACCATGGGTAGCACGACTTGCGTGCCCGCCATTCTTGATGGGTACAGACATATGACATGCATCCCACACAAGCGCACACCACTCCCATAATAGAGAATCAGAAAAAAAATGCAGTCACAAGCAAGGCAAAGTGCGCCAAGTACTATCCACAGAGAAGCATTCGACAATGTGTGCAAAGTACTGAAGAGGGTTCACTAGGTGAAACGCACTAACTGGGATAATGTGCGAAGCTTGGGATGAAGAAATCACACAACTACGCGAGGTAGAAGACATAAGCCTTTAGGAAGCCATTCGACAAGGGAACCTTAGACTTTTTGAACTTGAAAAAGACCAGGTACGACTAAGGAAGAAAAGAATTTTGATGGATGCAGAGGTCGAGAGGTTGGAGAACGAGATCAAGAAAGCATATCTCATCGATAAACCAAGGATGGCAAGGCAAGGTGCGGACAATCATACTAATGAATTAGAAGACTATTGCCAAGAATTGACTAGTCTACTGCCATGGTTAGGACCACATATCACCAATGTAATAACTAGGGGAATGCACTGCATACAGTAGAGCGTGCAACATCGATTGTCGTGAGGGAAACTAAGTGTTTTCTGCGGACTATCTTGAGGGGTGAAATGGAGCCCCGCACGGGTGGTGCGACCACATGACCAGCTGTAGGAAGAATAGTCTCAATGCTCTAGGTAGTTGAAAGGGACTGCGGGACTATAAAAGAATCTACTTGGGAGGTGCGCGATAAGATAGATGCACGAAGAGTCAGCATGTCACAAGGTTTGCACTACAAGAAAAAAGGTCATTGGTGAGGGTCATGCTTGTGACAGACCTTTAAGGTCCATCACCAATGTGACATATGGTGACAGTCTTTAAAAACACATTGTTGTAAGTGTATATAGTGATGATCCTTTAAGGTTTGTCACCAAAGTCATTTTCAATGACACTTTTGGTGAGGGTCATTAAAGACTCGTCACTAATTCTCTCTTTGGTGACACTTTTGGTGAGGGTCGTTAAATGCTCATCACTAATTCTCTCTTTGGTGACACTTCTAGTGATGATATTTTATTGACTGCTACCAATGCTATTTTTGCTTACTTTTGGTGACGGTCAATAAATGTTCATCATCATTGATCATTACAATGAGTTTTTTATGATGCTTCATGCCTGTGACTAACCTTTAAGGTTCGTCACCAATATCACATATGTTGACGGTCTTTAAAAAATCATTGTTGTAAGTGTATATAGTGATGGTCCTTTAAGGTTTGTCACCAAATCAATTTTCAATGACACTTTTGGTGAGGCTCGTTAAAGGCCCGTCACTAATTTTCTCTTTGGTGACACTTTTGGTGAGGGTCATTAAAGGCCCATCACTAATTCTCTTTTTGGTGACACTTCTAGTGACGATATTTTATTGAACCTCACCAATGCTCTTTTTGGTTACTTTTGGTGACAGTAAAAAAATGTTCATCATCATTGATCATTCCAATGAGCTTTTGATGAAGCTATGTACTTATTACTATATTTTTTTGTCAAAAGATAATGATTTAAGACCATTGTTATGGAGTGTTTTTTATTATGTGTCCAAGGTCATAGTGGTTATAATAGTCAGTCAATTTGTTAAGAATTAATTAGTGTGTATCATTTCCCTCAAGTCATAAGAATATAGTTTTCCTATGAGTCAACACACGATTCATTTCTATTAGGTTTATTATCTAGCAAATTTCCTTTAAATAAAGTTCCACTAGTGTGTGTAGGAACTATATTATTTAATACATAATCAAGCTCTATCAATTCTATTAATGAGAGAGACCTAGCACTCCTCAACACTCATGGCACACCTTAACATGCTTTGGAACAATACACTAACATTCCTTGGCACCTAGCATGTCTTGGAACATATTTGTAACTAGAACATCTTGCCATGATTAGGATGCCCAACCACATGTTGGCATGCCATAGCATAGCATAGCACTCCGCTATCATGTGTTGGCATGCCCTGGAACACCTTGGCAAAATATTGCATTGAAAAACATTAGAACTTGGCACACATTGGCACTTGGCATGTATTGGAACATATAATAAGTGTGCCTAGCATGCCCCTTTTGAAAAAGATAAAGTTTCTACTTATTAACCCTCTTATGTGTTTGTTTCCTTGCATTTTAGGTTGTTTATTCCTTTTTTTGCCTTGAAACTCCTTGACGCATATTGGCATACTATGGCACCATGCATATCCTAGCATGTCTTAGCACCTGGAATGCCTTGGCACTATTTGGCACATGCTAGCACACCCAAAATATACCTAGCACACTCTAGCACTTCTTAACATTCCCTGATATTACCTGGTATGCCTTACCCGTGCTTAGCATACCTTGTCACTCCCTCCTTGGCATGACAGATATCACTCATTAACACTCCCCGATGCACCCTTATATTCATTCACTTCCAAGCATTTTGACCTAATACTCCCTTGTGTTGTCCTAGTACTCTCTAACACTCCTCAACATGCATTGGTGCTCTCTAGCATACCTTATCACTCTTTGATATGATCTTCCACTTCATAGCATGCATCACACTCCCTGACGCACATTGGCACTTGGAAAGTATTAGCATGTTTAGCATGCATTGAGATGACTTGGTATGATTTGGCATGGTTTAATATTAAATTTATTTGAGATCAATTATTGGAAACTAGATGAGAAGAAACAGAGGAAGATTTGGCACTTAGAATGCATTGACACTTGGCACTTGGCATCTATTGGCACCTAGTGTTGGTTTTCCTAGCATGACCCTCATGGAAAGGGTAAATTGATGGCTTATTAACCCTATTATGTGCTCATTTACTTGTACTTTAACTTTTTCCTCCCCTTTGTTCCCTTGACAGTCCCTGGCATGCATTTTCACACCCTTGTACATCTTGGCATGCCTTCGTACTTGGCATTTCTTATCTTGTTTGACATGTCTTGATATTATCTGGCACATGTTAGCATGCCCTAGAATTCCCTAACACACCTTGGCACTCCCTAGTTTTCATGCCCTCTGTTATCCTCCACAATGTCCTAGGTTGATGAGGAGATTGATGGAGGTAATCACAGACCAAGATTTTAGTTTGGTAGCTAGCCCTACCAAACCAGAGAGGGCTCTCTCTATGAAATCACAATAAAGAGATGATTGGAATGTAAAGTATTTTAGGCTAGATAGCTAGGTTCAAGTGGGTATTGGAAAATTTAGGGTTTTTTTGCTAGATAAGGGAGAAAAACTAGGTAGCTAGGTCAGAGGATCAAAGGGTTATAACAAAAGATACAAAAAGGAGAAAGGTAGCATTACTTTTGTGATGGATCTTAGGTTTTTTTGGTGTAGTGTAGTGTTTAGAAGAAGTGAAAGGTATTAATGAGCATGAAACATGAATTCGGTAAGCAAGAAATAAAGTGACACATAATGATTTTTCCATCAAAACAGAGCTTTATGAAAATAATTTTGTTTATAAAATGTAAGGAAAACCATTGCATAATTTATGAATGGAAATATAATATTAATATATTCCATATAAAGCTATAACAGAGAAAAAATAACTTCACAAACTTACTGCACATGAATTCTTAGATAATAGTTTCAAATTGTGTCCTTTGATTTCCAGAAAATGTCCAAGTACAAGATACAATATTTCTCTCCACTGAAATCCAACCTGTTTTATCACTGAGAAACTAATACATAAAGACCAAAACAGCATCTCCCAACTCTTAGGGGATGAACCAATGACTCTAGGAATTGTTCCATGAGGTGTTCTAACCAAACCCTAATGTCTAGGGAAGTTAAAAACGACTTCTACAATTAACTTTGACTCCAACCTCTCTCATAAATGAGGTCAAATTTACATAAAAACAACTTATAAATACTAAAAACCCATTATTTACATTTACTTTTACCCTGCACATTGATCTACTTCACCCTTTTGACTTTTACTAGAGTCAAACTAGGAATTACAAAAAATTAGACGATGAAAATTTTACAAAAATCTCATAAATTTCCAGGTGTACAACGAGTTGTTGGAGGCCATTTTTTAGTGCCTTTCTGAAGTCAAAATCTAGATCAAGAGCCTTTTATGGAAATATGGGAGTGTGTAGATGTCTTTAGAGTATTGTTTCACTCACAATGACCAACTTTTGGCTGAGATATGACCATTCTACCAAGGTGTCTCCAAGTGCGCAATGAAATGGAAAGAGAGGGGAGGAAAGGTGATTTGTGGCCTCTTTTTTGCAAGTTTCTCAAAACCTGAGCCCTAGACTAGGAAAGTTGGCAAATGGGGTTTGAGATGGGGTCACAAGCTTTCCAAAAATGCTTATTTTACATCATTTGGATCCCTGAGGAAGAAGAAAAGCGTGAGCTTGCTATGCTGCTAGACAAAAAATTGCCAAGAAAATGCAAGTCTGCACCAAAACACAAACTTTTCTGCAAACCCTCTCAAAATTTGTCCAGAGATGCCTCCCTAACACACCCATAACTTGCTAACAGTCCCTATCATATACTATTATTCATTCACTTCTATGCAATTGAAACTAATCCTTCCTTGTGTTTCCCTGAAACTACCTAACATACCTTGTCAATGCCTCCTTAGCACACCCATAACTTCCTAACACTCCCTATCACACACTCTTATGCATTCATTTACATGCAATTGAAACTAGTCCTCCCTTGTGTTTCCTTGGCACTCCCTAGCATGCATTGGCGCCACTCCCTAGCACCTGACACCTCTTGGCATGCCTTAGCACTTGGCATGTCTTGGAATGACTAACATGACTTGGAACCTTCTAGCATGTGATATCACTTCCTGGAATTCCTTGCACACCTTAGAACTCCCTAGTTGTCATTCCCTCATAGATAGCCTTACTTTTTTGTGACTTTGGAACCCAACCAAGTCATTGAAAAAATAGTGTTATCCCTAGACAAAAGTCTCCCTTTGTGTAAAATTCCTTTTTCCATCCCATTATTGTAATCGTAGGCTTACCTATTGCAAGTCATATTATGAAATTATCCTAATACACTTCATCCTTTGGACACCTAGAAGACACTCTTATTCATTTGTTTCCATGAACTTTGACCTAGTTATCCCTTGTGATGACCTAACACTCCCCAACCCTCGTCGACATGCATTGACATTGCTTGGCATGTGTTATCACACATTTCATTCCTTGGCATGCCCTATCACTCGTTAGGTATGATGCCCTCATAACTATGCTTATTGGTTTTAAGACTTGGGAACCAACCAAGTCCTACCTCGACTACAACATCTTGACCAAGTTACAGTTACTACAACTATACTATCTCTTATTCACCTTAGAATGCCCTATAACTCATCTTAGGCTACTCATGCCCAATCTTAGCTCATCTCACTTAAGAAGCTACCATGTTAAGGCTCACGTCTAACCATAACCATAAAAAAACTAAGCAACATAGTTTACATCTTGACATGGCATAGCACCTCGCATGTCTAACAATCCCTTGGAACTATGTGGCACATGTTGGCATTCCCTACATGCCATGGCATGCTTTAGCACTCCCTATCATACCGTACCACTCCTTGACATCTCATGGCATTCTTGCATGCCTTGGAACTACCTAGCATATAACTCTGTCACTCCCTCCTGAGCACACTTGGAATTCACTGGGACTCCCTATCATACACTCTTATTCATTCATTTCCATGCATTTTGAACTAGTTTTCCTTTGTGTTTATGTCGCACTCCCTAACGCTCCCTGACACACATTGGCACTCCCTGAAATGCATTGGCACTCCCTGACACGCATTGGCACACTTTGACACGCATTGGCATACCTTGGCATGTTGCCCTAACACTAGCATTTCTTGGCACCACCTAACATACCTTGTCGTCCCCTCCTTAGCACACATAGAACTTGCTAACACTCCTTGTCACACACTCGTAGTCATTCATTTCCATGCATTTGAAACTAGTGCTCCCTTATGTTTCCCTGGCACTCCATAACACTTTGTGGCATGCGTTGGCACACCCTAGCACCTGACAGATCTTGGCATGTTTTCTTGGCTTCTAATATGCCTTAACATTGCCTAGCATACCTTATCACTCCCTCCTTAGTACACTTGGAACTCACTAACACTTCTTGTCACAAAATCTTAATCATTCATTTGAATGCATTATTTTCACCTATTTCTCCCTTGTGTTCCCCTAACACTCCCTAACACTTCCTAGCACGTGTTTTTGATGGAAAAAACACTATATATAGGGCAGCTCATCCTCCATTTGTGGATAAGCAAATTTGGTTAGGTCTGTAATTAGAAGTGCGAAGATAACCAACCAAGAGAAGGAAACAAAGAGAGAAGATTTTGGTGTTGTTTATGGGTCTGTTTTAGGCCTAATAGACCCACACGTGCAAAGGAAGGAAGAAATATCTACTACAGAAAAGGTCGAAGATCTTGTTTCTATCCAAGAAGTCAAATCAAGGAAGAATACAAGGAAGGTTACACACTGAATTATAATAAGAGTTCATACCATCCAAGTGAAGAAGATTGAGGTTCAAAAGGTTGGTCAACCACACGTTCTAGGGTTTATGCAAGAGGGACAAGAACTACAGATCTGATCCATGGAACTGGAATTTGAAGGATAGTCGAGTTATTGAAGGAAGAAGCCTAATCATCGTTGACTCAAGGAAAATTAAGGAAGTTGAATCAAGGAGGCTTGTGACTTGGTCTTGGAGAGGTCATTAAGTCAAGGGTCCAGGCCATGGTCTTGGTATTCATCAATTGAAGCCTATATAAGAAGAAGATCGCGTTTGGTTTTTCCTCTCATGTTGGAGAGGTTTTGGCCCTCATTGATTACATATTCTATGTATCTCTTGTCTCCTCATTGTTTATGCATTGGTAGATGTTTGATGAAGAATATTGTTTTAAGCATTGTTTGTTATTGTGGATTAGTCTTGAATGTGTTTTTATATGAAAAATTGGTTGGGTTTGTAAACTATGAGTAGAGTAGTGTTTGATTGATGCATGCTTCCTACAATAAAATGTGTCCCTTACTTAAATAATTAATTTAGTGGAAACATGGGTATTTGGACAATTATTTTGGTATTTATTCACCTTATAAGTACATCAACTCATATAATGCATAAATATAATGGAAAGTTGTAACGTGTTGCATCATAGAAAGGACGTTGATAAAATATGATAGCTTAAATGTACATGATAGTTTGGAAAGGTGGGGAATAACTCTTATTTAGTCATAGGTAGCCTAATCAATTCCTTTTTTAATATTTAAATGTCCATGATGATTTTGAAAGTAGGTGGGTAGTAATTCCTACTCATGTCATAAATAGCATAACGAGTACTTTTCTCTATCTAGAATGATACTAGATACAATTTTTTTTTGTATTGTGTACTTCAATTTTTTTTATAATATATCATGTTATAAAAACTTTAAAATAAGCTTCTCACTTTGGTTCTTGCATTTGTGGTAAAATTTGAACCTAGCTTCTGAAAGTAGTTTTATTCTGGAGGATACCAACAATATTTTTCACTCCATAAAGGTTTTAACCTATCTTTAGCCTTTGATGAGTTTTTTTGGATGATTGTACTTTAAAAATAAAGATGCATCTACAATTTTCTCACTTGCTAATTTAGAATCAATGAAAAAATCAAAATAATTACTGACATTTATTTGTAGAGTTTACCTGAAATTAATGGAACATGGTGATTACATCAAATGAGTGTGAAATTGAATTTTGAAATTTTATTAATCTCCTCAATGCTTGGAAAGTGTAATGGGATCAGATGATAAGTTAACATGTAAGGTATTTAATGAGACATTGCTTCTCTTCTAAGAAAAGTATACCTAACCAAGTGCAATACCAAGGAGAGAGAGGATTTTGTAGTGTGCAAAGATTAGTTGTGTGGGTTTGGGGCTACGGCATAGTTGCTCCATTTAATTTAAGTAAAATGAGAGGAAATAAGGCAATGCATACTTTGTAAATATTAGCTATGAGGATTTGGGGTTCAAGGCTTAGTCACTTCACAATTGAAATAAAATGAGATCAAATGAGACAAGGACTTGCAAATTATTAGTTATATGTAATGACATTAAAGTGAGTAAACACAAAGTATCAAAATTCGAAGTAGAATCAACGCTTGTGTATGAAAATTCAATCAAGCATTTTTTTATGGCTGAATTCCCCCTCAAATATACATTTGATTAGTACAAAAGCTTAGAAAACCACATCTATATAATCGAGGTATCCCTCTTAGATGCACAAACCTTTCCCCTTGGCTTCCCATTGACATTGAGGTTGTGTTCCCCTACACTCCTATATGCTTACTAGGGATACTACACTCCAACATGACAGATTCTAAGATATATTGTGATAGGGGGGGATGAGGGTTTTAGAAATTCTTGTTGCCACAGGAAAGTATTTCCATGTTTAGTTCAACAATACCGAAGAAAAATGCTCATGTAGAAGGATTTATGGTGTTTTTTCAATTGTGGGAAATAGAAATGCCATACATTATGGTGCTTCTTGGTACAATATTACCAATTCATAGAGAAAGATCAATGGTTCCTTGGGTGGAACTATACCAATGTGTGGGTGGGACTAGGCTCATGAGATTCATTTTTTACTACCATCACAATGAAATACAACCAAATTGACTCATGAGATTCATTTTTTACTGCCATAACAATGAACTACATCCAAATTGGTTATAAAAGATTGCATTGTTAAAAGTTAATTTTTAGCTTTAAAGTTTGACATAATAATTTTAAAGCCAAATCTCATTTGTTTAAATAACATGCAAAACCCATAATTAGTATTAGGTAATTAAAAATTAAAAATTTATAGTATTTTGGTTTAATTATATAAAAATCCAAATCTGAATTTGTTTAAATTACAACTTACAACATGGCTAATTATTTTGTAATTTTGAAAAATAAAAAATATAATTTTTTGAAATGAGTATACAATAAGATAAGAAAATATACATTCCATACATTTTGATATATTCATAAAATATAATGTTTTTAAAAATTATAAAAAAATAAATAATTATAATTAAAAAATTAACAATCATCCAAATTAAAAATTTAATTTCTGCCACGTTTTCTTTGCCCCCTTAGTGCATTTGAATGAATGTTGAGTAGTTGAAAAAAGAGGAAAGACCATTATGTCCCGTTTTCTCCCCCCACATTAGTGTATTTGAATGAATATTGAATAGTTGAAAAAAAAGGAAAGAGCAGAAGAAGTTTTCTTCCCCACCTTAGTGTATTGCAATGAATGTTGAGTAGTTGAAAAAAAAAGGAAAGACCATGGGCACAGTACAATCTGATCTGATCTGTGGCTATATGGAAACAAGTACAGGTGGCTGGATCAATCTTTAGGGTTTCTAGATCGATGGTCATCCTTAGAATTGATTTGCAAATTTGTGTTACATTTTCACATGAAATGTATGTTGAGTAGTTGAAAAAAAAGGAAATACCATGGGCACAGTACAATCTGATCTGTGACTCTATGGAAACAGGTATAGGTCATTGGATAATTTTAAATGTTTCTAGATCGATGGCCATTCTTAGAATTGATTTACAAATTTGTTTTGTATTTTCACATGAAATGTTGCAGTTTGTTGGTAGTTATTGTTTCATGGTTGAATTGGATGCGTTGAGAAATAAGATTGAGGAGAATCTCTTCAATGGCTTGCTCACAAAACATGGATCTATTTTCGCTGGGCAAATTTGGACCATGATGGAAGGATCAGAAGCCTTGGTCTTCTTTCAAGAGCCCAATAAAATACTTGCATAGGTACCCTTTCTCTCCTTTAATTCCTTCCTAGATTTCAATTGCTTCAAACAATCTACCAACGTTTTCACCTGAAATTAGGTTAATTGGGTTTTGTTTTTTAAGAATTTAGCTTCAAATGATATAGCCCCACAATTACTATATTGGCAATGAAATTTATATTAAATATAAGCTGAACTCTTATAGCAGTTTGGTAGTATACCACACCAGAAATTACAAAAATAGTAGTTTGGTAGAATACACACCAGAAAACAGCGAAAAAAACAACAACGTAGACTTCTCAGGGTAATTCCCTGCCCTCCCTCATTTTAGTGCAACATGAAAAGATTTTCTTGCTCTCTTTCCATTTCATGGCAGTTCTTAATCAGAAATCTCAATTTCAAGCTCTGTTACCAGAAATGGAATGGAAGTCTTCATTTTTGAAAAAAAAAACCTTATAAAAAATGGAATGGTACGGAAAACGCTGTTTTATACGGTAGTTTTTGTTTTCTAATGCAAAAAACTGGTTTTTCCAAAAATGGATCTTTTCTTGAAACTGTTTTATGGAAAACTTTAATCTAGTTCATTTGCAATTTGGATCTCTTCCCAATTGGACGTCAACATGAATCATAAAAAGCATTGTGTTCTGGAGAGTTTTTGAAGGCATTTTCATAGTCTATGGTTAGAAGTTAACCATATATAGCTTAGGTGCTAACGGAACAAGGTTGTTGCAAATAGGTTGGGTGTTCTCCCTAGTGACAACACCTTGAAATAGTGCTTAATATATCTTTAACAAGGTTGACTATTTAGGGATTTTATTAGTTGAAGTTATTTTATTTTTTTAATTCTAGCCATTG